>ML801889.1:188341-209385 GCA_009831015.1 Picea engelmannii | reverse complement strand
AGGGTGATTCCGGACCCCCCCCACCTTTCTACCTTTAAGTGGAGGGGGGGGGTCCGGAATCAGGGATGCATCTCTCCGACGGCTGCGATTTGAGCGCCCAGATCAACGACGCACAGGCGATCCTGGCATCATCTGTCTTTCTGCGTTTAATCAACATGGGGACCCCTTTTCTTGTCGTGTCATATTGTCATCTGCTCTCCACCTAACCGTGTGATGAGGCTCGCTCCCTTTAGCCCCTTCCTCATCCTCCGACATCTGTCCATCTCCCCTCTTCTGGTCCATGTGGTCCCTTTCCCATCTCATCATCCACTCACCGCCTACCATGTGTCCCACTCCTTTCCACGTCAACCTCCCACTAAAAGCGTGCCCATTATATCTCATCTCCTGCCCCCTCCACTTATTTCCTTTCGCCATGTGTCTTCCCCTGTCGCCCCTCTCACACCCTGTCACTTCTTATCACACCCTCATAGTTTTGGTGCCACCACTCCCGTTATGCACCCCATCCTTCGCGCTGGCCTCCATGCCTATTCATCAGGCCGTTCAGCTGATCCAGATGGCAGCGCGAAGGGTCTTCCACGTCGCAGAAGTGTCGAGTTGGCCGGGCCATCCTCAATCCCAATAAAGAAGTTATTGAAGTAGTTGGTGGTGTTTAGACATCGCCTCCGCCATAATGGGAAAGTCTGGCGACAAATTAAAGGCACGTCGATTCACCCTCGAAACTGTCAGGGGTTCGATTGCGTCTGCCATAAGTTGCATGATCATTCAGAGACAGCAGCTACAGATTGTCAGAATCCATGCAGACGCAATGTGTTTAATGCAGCGTCTCGATTTTGTTCTTGTTGTTGTTTTGAGTATATGTAGGAGTTTCCTCCATTTTTGTATCGATCGATGGTTGAGCAGAGCTACCAGTTGTAAAGATTTAATGAAGAACTGATACTTTGGTTATGTATGGACTTTTGATACTTCTTGCCTTAATAATGCCAGTTTCTTTTACGTCTTTGTTATACTGTGATAGAACAGCTCGGAATTGGAGGGTCCAGTCGAGTTGTAGCTGTTATAGGATGATGTTGGATTGGATCACTATAGCAGTTACGTTGTTTCTAATCAGTTCTTGTGATTTTCCCAGCGCTGAATGACTTGGAATTGGAGGATCTAGTCAAGTCCCCTTTTCAGCTTCTTGAGACCCTGAACCAAGAGGATCTTGCATTCAGAGTTTTTCCTCTGCAAACCACTAAAATCATGTTGCCCGAAGTTGTTTGTTCACCTTTCTTATCAAGTCTTCCACCTGATCATCTTTTAATCAACCCACTGGCTGAAGTTAGATCAAGACCTCCTTTGTCCTTTACATGCGAGACCCAGTCCCTGAGTTAGAGTGATATCTCCCCGAGTCTCTATCCATCTGATCATCCATTAAAAACTATCGTGACATAAAACTGATGGGTGTCGGGCTCTACTCCTGCAATCAATCCAGGAGTGACTTCCGACGCTAACACAATCAACTAGTTTATGCAGCCTCTTATTGTAACATCTGTACCCTTTACTGCTTGTAGAATAACCCAAGAAGATACCTTCATCATCCCTGTCATCATATTTTCCAATATTTTCATCATTATTCTTAATATAACATTTACTCCCAAAGACTTTAAAATGCTTGATTGAAGAAGGTCTTCCAAACCATAGTTCATAAGGAGTCTTGTCACTGTGTGGTCTGAGATGTGATTTGTTAAGGATATGAATAATTGTATGAATTGCTTCCACCCAATATGTCTGAGGTATGTTCCTTTCATTCATCATTGATCTTGCCATTTGTTGTACTAATCTATTATGCCTCTCAACAACTCCATTTTGTTGTGGAGTCCTTGGAATTGTGTACTCTCTTTTGATTCCATGTTTATCACAGAACGTTTTGAAGTTCCATGAGCTAAACTCTCCTCCTCTATCAGACCTTACTGCTTTCAATCTTTTTCCTGTTTGATTCTCAGTTAGATCCTTAAACACTTTGAATTTTTCAAATGCTTCACATTTTTCCTTCAGAAAGGCAACCCATGTTAGTCTAGAATAATCATCAATAATCAACATAAAATAATTTTATTTTCCTGTACCTTCTTTCCTTGATGGTCCACATAAATCCATATGTACTAACTGGAGTTTTTATGTTGAAGGAAAGTTTTTAGATTTGAACTGTGTCCGAGTAAGCTTTCCTATCTGGCATGGTTTACAAACATAATCATATGGATTTGATATCTTTGGAATATCCTTTACTACCCCACTATTTTTTAGCTTGATTATATGATAAAAATTTAAGTGTCCAAGTCAATTATGCCATAGCCAACTTTCATCATACTTGCTTAAGTGGCATTCTTCTTTTACTTCTTTTAACATAGACATTGTTTTCTGTTCTTATCCCTTTTGCAACTAGCTATCCTAAATTCACAGATTTTATTCTACAATATTTAGAGGTAAAAACAACTTCACATCCTCGGTCACAGACTTGACTGACACTAAGCAGATTATGTTTCAGACCTTCTACAAACAACACATCTTGAGCTTTCCCTTTGCCATTACTCAAACTTACCATTCCTTTACCTTTTATTTTTCCTGGTGCATCATTTCCAAAAGTTACATTCCGTTATTTCCTTTCACTTAGAGTTAGAAACTTGCTTTTGTCTCCATTCATATGTTTGGAACATCCACTATCAATATACCAGGGATTAATTTGTCTTTGGGCTGATAACACTAGTCTACACTTGTCATCTTCTTTCTTCTTCCAAATCTTGAAATTTTCAGCAGTAGGATTCGAATTTGGCTTAAAATTCCTTAAGCAACAATCTGCATCTTTATGTCCATAGTTATGACAGATGTAACATTATGGTTCACTGAATAATAGATCATAACGATTGTTATGCTCATAACTATTGTAATGTTTCACCTACATCCTTCCTCCATCCATCACATGATTTATAGTATGTGGTCATTTTTTTCTTGGTTGTCTCAATCTTTGTTGTGGCAGATAATTATTCCTTGAGTATCTTGATTTCAAATTTCTAGATCTTAAAGAACAGTTTACAGGTTTGTGACCAAAGTTAGAATAGAAAAAACAATAACCATAGAAAAAACCTTTGTACCAAAAAAAAGGTTGTAGTCGATTTCTTCCAAGATGATGATTTCTTTGATCAAAAAATGTGTTTTTGTTATTTCTTTGATCTACATATTCGGTTCTGGTACTTTTTATTTCATTCCTTCTTGGTGGCTGATTTTCTTTCTTTGTTTCTGCAAAGTGGTTGTTGTCAATGATTGTAGATTTGAAAAACTTGATGGGTTCTGTATTACTTGGATGATCACTACTTGATCCTTCTTCATAAACCAAGCCAGCTTTCAACTTTGGATTCCTTTGTTGATTTAGAATGGAATTTAATTCTTCTGAGGCTTTAATACTTGGCAGATTTTGGTGATACAATGCCTTAAACTTCTCCATTTATTTTCTAGTTTTTACTATCTCTTATTCTAAGGCTTCGCACCTCCCTTTCTTCTCTGACAACTGTTGTTTCAGTATGTCTTCTATTTTCTTTGCCTCTTCTAACTCCACTTTTAGTAGAGAAAAGTTTTCATCAAGTTTTTCACCATTCATTTTAAACTGCATCAACAACTGTTTTTGTTTTCTCTTCTTACATATGAGTTTGTCAATTTCTTCCAAAGAACTAATTGATTCACCTTCCATATCCACCACAGCTTCTTCATCATCCATTTCACCTCATGTGTGTTCATCATCAAAATCTCCCATATCCATAAGCATAAAATCATTCACTTTGTTTTCACGTGATGAATCACTATCTATGTATTCTGAGGAATTGTCATTGTTTGCACACAAACTTTTCTTTTTACTATATTTCTTGAATTTGTACTTCTTTTCATCATCATAGTTCTAGTCCTTTTTTCTGGTGGGGACACTTAGAAGAAACATGACCTATCTTACCAAAGTTAAAACATTTGAAGGGAAGCTTGCATTGATATTTTCCTGATCATTTATTTAACCTTCTCACAAATTTTGCCTCAATATCATCTAAATATTAATCAACATTCTTGTCTTCTTTAAAAGATGCTTCTCTAGTAATGGATTTATCTTTGTTGATTCTCATTTCATATGTAGTTATAGATCCTAGGATTTGATCAATGGAGAGAGTTTTAAGATCATTTAGTTCTTCTATTGTAAATACTTTCGGATTAAATTTATCAAGCAAAGATCTTAAAATCTTTTGAACTAAAAATGATTCTTCAATCTTCTCAAAAAGAACCTTCATGGCATTCACAAGTTCTTCAACTCTTAAAAAATACTTGCTAACTGTTTCATCTTCATTCATCTTTAGTTTTTCAAACTTCAACCTATATGTTTGGAGTTTGGCATCTTTTACTTTCTCATTTCCTTCATAACTATTAATAAGTTTGTCCCACATAGATTTAGCAGTTTCAAGATGCATCACCTTTAAAAACTCATCTTCAGCAAGTCCATTCAAGATAGCATTCATTCCCTTAGCATTAAAGATAAATTCTAACTTATAATCCTTGGAAGACAGCACAACAGGCTTTGTATATCCAAACTCTACTACATCCCAAACATCGGCACCTAAGTCCATTAGGTATGTTCTCATTCTAACCTTCCAAAAGGAAAACTTTGTTCCATCAAACAGAGGGGGCTTATTGGTTGAAGTCCCTTCATGACTTGTCATGTTTAAGCTTACAAATCTACCTTTAAATAAAAGGAACCCTCTCGGATACCAATTGTTGAAATTACTAAGACAACTAAGAGGGGGGGTGAATCAGTTGTCGCTGTGCTTAAACAATGTTAAGTCTATTAAACCATTTTTAATCTTTCATCAAGTGACTGTTGAATCTCAGAAATGTCGTATTTCCATCGACCATTCCCTTCATCATTATTCACATTTCATCGCTCTATAAACCATTCATTAATACTATTTCATAATTAAATATGGGTTTAACCTTATTATTTTCCAAATCATTTATTTAGTATTAAAAGGGAATTTGTGATTAAATATTAGAAAATTGACATGTTTTCATATATCTCAAAAATGTGTGAGATTTATTATGTGTAGGAATATGTAAAGGATTAATTCAAAATACTTCTCGAATACTTCCTCCACCATTTCAAGATTTGAGAAGATAATTCAATCATAATCCAAGGAGAAGATCATGGAGATTTGGTTGTCATATCTTATCCAAGATATATGAGAGATATGTGTGAGGATTTGAAGGGATTGTATTTTGTAATAAAAGGAAATGGGTTGAGATAAAAGTGGATCTGTAATTATGAGATGTTTATCTCTTTTTCAAATATCTCATGTATAAAAGAGAGTTCCTTCTCTTCATGAGGGAGAGGAGAGAATCAATATTATGTGAAAGATGAGAATCATCATTATGTAGATTAGGGGAATTGTTATGAGATAGGTTATTGAGGAGAATTGTTATGATGTAGATTGGATTCATGAAGAGACTCCTTTTGTAAACCTACCTATTGAATATTAATGCAAGTTTGAGTTCAGTGATCTTATGTTTCATACAAGTTAGGATCTGTTGATCTAAAGATTCCATGTTGGCATCAGAAAGGGCCACCGATCTATCTTGTTAAGCTTATTGTAAATTGTTAGTGTAGATTTTCATTTCATGTATTTGTTATTTTGATTTCATGTTATTTTGTTTGATTTCACTATTCGAATGTGTTTCAAAGTGTGGTAATGCAGGAATGGTTGGATCTCCATATTTCACCATACATGAGATTTAATGGAGTATCCTACTTGATCGTTTAGTTTCTCCAGGAGATAGAATCAAAGTTCATCTTTTCTTTTCATGAGCCATCAATGAACATGTCCATCACCTGAGCAAGAGCTTTTGTTTGTTTATGAGTTTTGTTTTCCAGCTTTCGAATTGTGTGAAGATAGTCATTTTTAAAAGTGTGTTGGTTTCTAAATGGTTTTCTTATCTAATCTATACTAAATAGACATAGGAACCTATATGTTATCGGCACATATAGTGCATCAACTCTACTGATTATGAATCCCGGTTGATAATTTATGTTTGGTAATATATTATGCATATAATTGCACCAACATTTTGGCACCATTGTCGGGGAGTTGTAAACGGCAATAGGTAGCATTTGAATTAGATTGCTTTAATGATTGGTTTTATGGACAATCTAAGGGCGGAGAGAATATGGTAAGACGAGAGTTAAGAACCTATGCATCCACTTTAGTGGGGTTGCTCCAAAGTTAGGTTGTCCTCTTCCTTTTATGCAAAAGTTTGTTTTTATTTATGAAAATTTAGCTTTTATTCTTAATGGGATAAATTGTACGAACCAATAACCTAGTGATAGTAGGGTCCCAGTAAAGCAAGGAGTTCAATATTGGCATGTTTTATCTTTACAAATAGTTTTAATTCCTTAGTTTCAAAATTCAAATCTTTGATGATAAATCATTCTCCTTTTTCAATATGGTTTAACAATGAGTTTAAGCTTGGAACAACTCACTCAGATCCTAGCAAAAGTCAAGATCTCCTCTTCTCTGGAAGAGGAGATATTGATGCAGGAGAATCTCTCCAAGCCATCCATGCACCAGCCAGCCAACCATCACAGCGCGCATTCAATGAAGAAGGAAAGGCGCAGCCCTCTCGTTTCAAATTTTGAATTTGAAATTTGTATTAAATGTTTGTAAGGCTAGTAGAGCCAAAGTCATGCCTTTGAGTAAGTTGTAGTTAAATAAGGCCTTTAATGGTTGTAAGGCTGGGATCTAGATTAGATTCGAACTAGACAGCCCATTCAATGTAATTCAATGTAATTGAATAGAGTAGGTGAGATGGAGGGAAGAGCTTGAAGAGACCCCTCATGTAAAAGATCTTTTGATTTTGTTTTTGAAAAGGTAGAGTCGAGAGATAGGAGAGCTCTGTGAGAGTTAGAGTGGAGGAGAGAAGGAACTGAGACTCTGTCAAAGTTTGAGCTCAAGAACACCTTGTAAAAGAGGCATTTCATATTAATATAAAGAGCAGATTTCCTGCATGAGTTTCTTTGTGTCTTTATGTGTTTATGAATGTCTTTGTGTGTTTTGTATATGTTGTAGATGTGCATTTGCAGGGACAGATAGGTTATTCTATCTGTGGGTTCTTTGATTTTAGGTTTGGGGTTCTTTGAGGATTCATGCCAAGAGGGTGTGACAGAAACCTGCGGGTTCTGAAAGCTAGTGCATAGATGCACTCCTGAATTCTACGAAATTTGGGCAAGGACGTGCCAGGAGGGCGCACCAGCTAAAGTCACTGACTCAAGGAGAATCCTCAAGGTTGTTGAATACCTTGGAGGTAATACTATGAAGAAGAGAGCACAAGACAGACCAAAATCACTGAGGGATTCTGTAGAAGCTCTGCCAAGAAGGCGTCGAGTGAATGCACAAGATGCATTAGGAGAAGAACTTTATTTCAAGTTCATTGAGAAGACAGAATCACTAAGGATTCTGGAAACTCTGCCAGGTGGGCATTGAGTTGGTGCAGGAGGGCACAAGACTGGAAAAATTACTGAGGGATTCTGAAGAGGCTCTGCCAGGAGGGCATTGAGTAGGTGCTAGAGTGCACAGGGAGAACTCCTTTGAGTTCTGGAAAAGAGAAACATCCAAGGAGGACAAGCTCAGGAGCAACAATGCCTTTGCGCACGGAGCAACAAAATAAAGGAGTGCAGAGGTTGAGAATCCTTTGAGGTTTCATAATCGACAAAGCTCAGGAGGGACAGTGCCTTAGAATACAGGCGAGACCCAAGGATATATGCTTCACAGTAGGAGCAAAGGCTGAGACCTTTGAAGGGTTTGAAGTCTTCCAAGTTTAGGAAGAAGCACAAGCATGGGAGGGAGCATAGCTGTCGTTAGATCAACTAGAGAGAACGAGATCAGGACCGTTGAATCTACGTCCAGGTAAGCAGGAGAAGAGTGAACAAGGAAGGAGAATAGATCTGGGTCATCATATCTAGCCCAGATAGTCGATAGCCATCGGATCTGGGAGAATGTGTGCATGCGTTAATCTCGCATATGAGCTGAGCGAAGGCTCGTCAAAGTCCCAAAATGGCATAGGCATCGGGATTTCGAAGTTCAGGGATCAGAGCATCAAGGGTTCATGGAATCGTTGCATTGCGATATCCTGATCCGTGAAGTCCTGAAGGAATTTGAACTGTCCATCACTCAGAGGACGCATGGTGGTAATCTGAGGACCCATCGAGGTTTCGGATATCGGGAGACAGAGAGGTAGGAGTTTGGGAGAGAGGAATTCTCTACTCATGAAATCTTGAAGACATCAAAGTCGCCTATTTGTGGGGGACGCGTGTCACAAGATCCTCATATTTCGGGGATTTGGGCATCGAAGTGTGGAATGTAGGAGTCTTTCAACTTCACAACTAGTGAAGTCCCGAAGCGATCAGGGTTGTCCATCTCTAGAGGACATGTGGCAGTGATCGGGGAACTACCGAGAGTTCAGTTACCAGAAGTTCGAAGGACCAGGGATTAGTGTCGTTGGGGTCGCAAGTCCTGAAACACTGATAGTATTGGGACCGTCCAACAGGAGGAAACATGGTGGCGATCGACGCATCGGAAAAATCCCCGAAAGGGTTATACCAGGTTTCAGCATACCAGGGATCCCGTAGACGAGAGTAGAGAAAAGGGTTGCAATGGAGATCACGAAGTCCCGAAGCGTAAAACCCTAAAGCGTTGAAGGGACACGATAGGAAGCCGGCATTTCAGCATACCGAGGATCAGGATTTCAGAATTCCTAGAGATAAGGAATCCGAGCTCTTGGGGATGAAAACCTCGAAGTTGCAAAAAGAGACATATAGAGGAGTGGGGTTGCAGTCACACCTGGTATCGGAATATCGAGATTTGGCATTTTGGGGATCTCGCCGACATAAAGTCAGAACACTTCACATCAGAAGTCCCGAAGTCATGAAAAGTGACACATCCTTTGGAGGAGAAAGAAACCAAGGATTTCAGCATTTTGGGGATTGGCTTTTCGGCTGTTCTGAGGAGCAGGAGCCGGAAACTTGACATCGAAAGTCCCAAAGTCACAAAACGCAACATACCTTCAGAGTTAGGCTACGGTCACGAAGGAAGTGGTCACATGGATGAGATGTGGACCAGGCATAATTGTCGTTAAAGCCTATTTCAGCATTTGTCATTTCAGCATATCAGGTTTCAGAGGATCGAGGGGGCAGAGACTCTCGACACTAGGACCCGCGAAGTCCCGAAATCCGAAATCCCTTTTCGGGAAAAGGTCACGGTCGTGTTGGAGGTTGTGGGGAAGTTGAAGGACTTGTGGATCGAATGTTGAGGTTCTGATAGGGATCCAAAAGAGTCACTTTGGCTCAGGGAATATTTGAAACGATCTTGTGAGCGGATCTCGGCCCGAGGGCTACAGGTCTGTGTCACCAGATCTTGACTGCAGTGGAAAAATTAATTACTCCTCCAAAGGCAAATGACAAAAAAACAAACAAGGAACCCTGCACATCTGATGATGAACAATTATGCGAGCAAGAGATCGAGGAGGATAACAAGGAGTTGCGACACGATCTGAGGAGTGAAAAATATGCCTACGAAAGCATTATCGAACGATGGTTTCAAACAGGTATTAGGTTAGATCCATTTAGTTTTTCTTTTTATTTTGTTAATTTATAGTTTCGACACTTAATTTTGCACGTTTATGTATATTTTCGATCATCATTTGCAAAACTCACATTGAACATATTCTTATTACTATTGCGCTTGAGAAATTATAAAAAAAAAACATATAAACAGAAATTATTTTTGTTATAAAATATATTTCATTTGTTTGTTTGTTTTGGTTTTATATATATTATAATCATAAAACAAATTTTATTTGTTTGTTTGTTTTATTATTAAAAAATTATAATAATAAAAAGCACTTTATTTTAGTTGTTTTATAAAAAATATATATATAATAATTTTCTTTTTTGTTTCATTATAAAAAAATATATAAAAGGAAAAAAGGAATTTCATTTTATTTGTTTTGTTTTATTAAAAAATAAAAAAAATTAAAAATAAAAACACCAAAGACAAATAAATAGCAAATGGACCTTTTCATCATTTCTGAAAACAATAATGTTTTTACGCCTTATGATAATTTGTTCTTCTTAAAGTCGCTTCATGCAGCAATCAACCATGGAATAAGCACGCAATGACAACAGGTAAAACACATTTTTTTTTCTTTAATTTGTTGCATTCATACTTAATCTTGCATTTTTGTTTTACGATAGTCTCACAAGTTTAATTGCAGGATTAGTACTAAGATCGATTGCAAGAATGAAGATGATCGCATCTCATTCTGAAGTGATTTTCGAGAATCAAAAAATCTTTTCATGAAACATGCCTTGTTGGACACTTTGAAGGAGATGATCTTCATACATCTCATAACGTTTGCAGTTACACAAGAAACCATTCATAAACCCATTTGCGTTATGAATACCCGCATTTCTCCTTCCAAGTTTATTCGTCATCCATGTTGAAGTCCACCTTTCATTGCCTTATCCATCATGATGTCACACATGCCTACCTTTCTGAGTTGCATGCATCTCTTTATCTTTTTCCATTCATTTTGCCTTGCAAATAAAACCATTCAATTCCCTTTTTGACGACTACATTACCCTGCTTTCTTTTTCATACACACCGTTGCTACCGAGACCTTTTCATCTATAGTCCTACCAATCATTTTTCCAAACTCGCGTTGACTGATGTGGGATTCCTTAAGGCCCACCTTTCAACAAATCTTGGCCCATCAACCTCAGGAACTTATCTAGGATATAGACTAGAGTCCATTTGAGTACCTAGAGGCTTGCATGCCTTCATGGAAATTTCTCTCGCTGACAATCATGGGAATACATCATTGTCCCTTGATTGTCAGATCTTGCAAGTGGCTCGACATCAGCTCATTCATTCTCACTTCGCAAGATGTACTCAAGTACCTTGGCACTCATCGACATCGATGATGAGTTTCCTCACATTGCTTAATGACATTCATCAATGGTCAGTAATCCAATGACTTCTCTTCATGCTCGACATTGACACATTCATTCGCATGACTAGAATTGTACCATCGGGTTTCACAGCAGGAGAAGACTATACACTTTTCCATGACTCCTCAGCAGTTACAGCAGGATGACTTCATCTATATGAGATTACTACATTTGCACTTTCAGTCTTCCTCTTTTCCATGATTCATCAACAACAATTGAGATTCCTCCACGTCACATTCTCTGATCTAGTAGTGACAGCAGTCGAAGCTACAGTAGCATTCACCTTTCACATGATCATGCAGCAGTGACATCTTCCATGCTCCAGTAGTCGCATCAGCCATATTCCTATTGCATAGTTCATCAACATTTTTGGTAAGTGGAGGTATGTTGTTTTCTACTCTTTAATCATGCAATTCCTTACATGCTAGACTGAATGAATTTGGAAAAATCCCTCACCCTGCTCCCTTTCCTTTTCACTTCTATGACTCATGCCACATTGCATGAGGACATGCAACCAATTCAGTTGGGGGGGGGGGGAACTATATTCGTTATCATCACTCTATTTTTCCACCACCATTCCATTTTTCATCTCATTTACCATTTGCCAACATTTTGTTTTCTTCCAACGATACTCTGTTGCACTTTGCTTCATAAGCATTGATTTACATATTGGCATGCTTCACAAATTTGTAAAAAGGGCTTTCTTATACTCAATGATGTATTCTTATTCCAACAAGAAAATGGGTAAATCATTATCATAACAACAACAGAACAATAACGAAATGAATGTTGTTTACACAAGAACCAACATTTTATTGTCATAACAACAAGAGAACAAATAACGAAATGAATGTTGTTTACACAAGAACCAACATTCTCTATATTCATGGTTGTCACACAAGAACCAACCATAATAAAATTTTAGTTGTTACTCATGTAAATCCCATCCTGGAAATATTCATTATCATCACTCAAAGCCAAAATTCAGATGCCAAAATTTCTTGAGAAGATCCATGCACGGTTGCATGAGGACGTGCAACAAGTTCAGTTGGGGGGTATGTTGAGTCTTAGAAATTTCATATTTCCATCCACCTTTCCCTTCATCATTATTCACATTTCATCGCTCTATAAACCATTCATTAATACCATTTCATAATTAAATATGGGTTTAACCTTATTATTTTCCAAATCATTTATTTAGTATTAAAAGGGAATTTGTGATTAAATATTAGAAAATTGACATGTTTTCATATCTCTCAAAAATGTGTGAGATTTATCATGTGTAGGAATATGTGAAGGATTAATTCAAAAGACTTCTCGAATACTTCCTCCACCATTTCAATATTTGAGAAGATAATTCAATCCTAATCCAAGGAGAAGATCATGGAGAAGAAGATCATGGAGATTTGGTTGTCATATCTTATCCAAGATATATGAGAGATATGTGTGAGGATTTGAAGGGATTGTATTTTGTAATAAAGGGAAATGGGTTGAGAGAAAAGTGGATCTATAATTATTAGATGTTTATCTCCTTTTCAAAGATCTCATGTATAAAAGAGAGTGCCTTCTCTTCATGAGGGAGAGGAGAGAATCAATATTATGTGAAAGATGAGAATCATCATTATGTAGATTAAGGGAATTGTTATGAGATAGGTTCTTGAGGAGAATTGTTATGATGTAGATTGGATTCATGAAGAGACTCCTTTTGTAAACCTACCTGTTGAAGATTAATGCAAGTTTGGATTCAGTGATTTTGTCTCTCTTCGAAGTTATCATCTGTTGATCTAAAGCTTCCATGTTGGCATCGGCAAGGGCCACCGATCCATCTTGGTAAGCTTATTGTAAATTGTTAGTGTAGATTTTCATTTCATGTATTTGTTATTTTGATTTCATGTTATTTTGTTTGATTTCACTATTCGAATGTGTTTCAAAGTGTGGTAATGCAGGAACGATTGGATCTCCATATTTCACCATACATGAGCTTTAATGGAGCATCCTACTTGTTCGTTTAGTTTCTCTAGGAGATAGAATCAAAGTTCATCTTTTCTTTTCATGAGACATCAATGAACATGTCCATCACCTGAGCAAGAGCTTTTGCTTGTTTATGAGTTTTGTTTTCTAGCTTTCGAATTGTGTGAAGATTGTCATTTTTAAAAGTGTGTTGGTTTCTAAATGGTTTTCTTATCTAATATATACTAAATAGACATAGGAACCTATCTGTTATTGGCACATATAGTGCATAAACTCTACTGATTACGAATCTCGGTTGATAATTTATGTTTGGTAATATATTATGCATATAATTGCACCAAAAGTGACCATCAATATTATACATCATATGAACAACATAAATAATGAGCATCAATCACACATAAGATATACATAGAGACAAATTTTCATGAGGAAACCCATAAAGGGATAAAACCTCTTCTTCTTTGAAATCATAGGCACTCTTTTAAGTTTTGTACATCATCTATGTTTGAGCACTAACTCAAAGTGAGGCTACTACCTTTGTTTTAAAAGCTCCAACTTGTTGAGAGAACCAACTCTCTGGTTTCTCTAGCACTGACTAGAAGGAAGCACCAACTCCCTGAGCGTTCCAACACTGACTGAATGGAAGCGCCTACTTCCACTTATACAAGCACCAACTTGCATACAGAAATTTCTTTGTTTTCCCAAGCACCACCCTACCACCCTGTTTTCTAACCACAACTAGATGGAAGCTACAACTCCCAATATTCAAGCACCAACTCGAATATTAGTGGACCACAACCCTCCCTAGCACCACCCTACCTCCCTAACTATAAGTAAAATGATTGAATAACCAACAAGGTAGGTGTTTCAATTCTTACCACTTCTCTTATGTCCTACAATTCTTCTATGCTTCTATTTGTTCTGCAATTCTTCTCTGCTTCAAGCTATTCTACAATCCTGCTCTTAATTTTGTCTATTAAGAATCTGTTACTCATCTTTGAGTTTTATCTCACACTACACATACTGTAATTTTCCCTTTCTTACAGTTCAACTCATTTTTCATTCAAAACAACCAACCATTCACAGTCACTCCATCTTTCTTTTATTCCCTTCACACAACTTCAGTTACACCTCAAATACTTGGGCCAACAATGCTTCAGCCACTTAATTGCCAACCATCCAAGAACCATGATTTGGTTCTGCTAATTGAATTGTAACTTAACAGATAATTGTAAAGATCAATAGTAGCCCTTTGATCAGATGCTCAAATAACCAGCACCGTTGGATTAAATCCACAGGGTCTTGCATTTATCCCATATGCCCACTGACTGTGACCATGGGCCTAATCAAGATCCGTTTTTCATTTTGCATTTCAGCAATCCTGTGTTGAAGGGTATCGGCGGTCCAAGTTGTGATCCCCGAAATGGAGCTTAGCTCTGCTATCTCCTCCCTCTCACATGACCATCGAGGGTGACCACAACCTACACCAAAAGGCGTTTCGCATTTCGCGAACTTATGAACTTCATCGAGCCTGATAAACGGTCGAGATCTCCAATGATCCGATGGTCTAGATCTCATCGTGATCTCGCGTTTTGGGATTTCTTTGATGAAGGGTCTCGACACTCCAAGTTGTGATCCCTGAAATGGAGCTAGCAATTAGCTCCTTCCCTTAAGCCTTCGACGATGTGACCTTGTCTATGACCACGGGCCAGACCTTATCATGATTTCGCATATCACGAGTTTCATGGTTAGAGAATTTCCTTCCTTTGACTTTTCAGTCAATGAACAGTTAATCCCTTGCCACATGTCCTTCTTGGATCAACGATCAAGATCTTATCGTGATTTTGCAACTTCACGGGCCTTCATCATGCCTGATCAATGGTCCATGATCTCCCTTTGATCAATGACTCAGATTAAGTCGTGGTTTCTCATTTTGCAATTTCATAGGATAGAGAACCTCCTTTATTTGACTTTCCAGTCAGCGAAATGTCAATCGCTCGCCATGTCCTCTCTTCATCCAACGTTCCACAACATACCTTGATCCAAAGGTCTAGAAAAATTCTCTAGATTTCGCATATCGCAAGTTCCCACACCATGTTCCATTGAATCCTCCAATGTGCAGGTTAGCAAAATTCTAGTCACTTGCCACGTGTCCTTCTTGAAGATGGACGGTCCTCCTACTTTCGGGATTTTTTAGGCGTGCTTCATCGTACACATAAAGGTTGTGCTCCTTCTTATGGATCCAATGACGATCGGGCTTCGGGCTCATATCTGACGCCTAAGATCTATTTTCTTCTACTGTGTGCTCCTCCTATCTGAATTCAGATCTGATGGTCATCGTGAATTCTAAATGGGATCCAACAATTACTATTGCTCTTCACTCTTGATCCTTCCATTTTCATGCCATTATCGATGTGCTATTGATCGTGTTGATCTTCGCCATCAATGAAAAACACACATACTCTACCTCTGTCTGAAAACATGCCAACATAGACATACCTACCCCACCTAATCCACAAACCTATCCCACCTAATCCAAAAACCTACCCCACCTAATCCACAAACCTATCCCACCTAACCCACCTAACCCACTTAATAGACATACCTACCCCACCTAATCCACAAACCTATCCCACCTAATCCACAAACCTATCCTACCTAACCCACTTAACCCTCTAAACCAACCTACCTAATCCACATAAAAAAATTAAAGGGCTTTAACAATTTGAACATTTCAACTCACCGAAAAGGGGGGAAGATATGGAACACATAACTTGAATGAATAGTTAATTGAGAAAGTTTTTGTAATTAAATTTTATCATATATTTCACTTCCATTTTAGGGGGTTCACCACACCTAATGGTGTCCTACTGGTTTATTGTTATTCTTATGAAAAATTATTTAACCTACCTAAACCATCAACCAACTTGACCTACTTCATTAAATCACATAAGGTACTTACCCGGATAACTTACACAATGTACCCCTTTGACCCAAAACCTATATAACCCACTGACCTACTTAATAGACATACCTACCCCACCTAATCCACAAACCTATCCCACCTAATACACAAACCTATCCCACCTAAACCACTTCACCCTCTAAACCAACGTACCTAATCCCCATAAAAAAATTAAAGGGATTTAACAATTTGAACATTTCAACTCACCGAAAAGTGGGAAGATATGGCACACATAACATGAATGAATAGTTAATTGAGCAAGTTATTGTAGGGATTATATGGTGCAATGGAGTATAGTCTATCAGAACAATATCTATTCCAAACCTCAAAATGGATAGTACCATATCTTGTTCATAAGACAAAGATTATTTGTATGTTTCCTATGTGGTGTCTCAAGCCCTCACACATGATGCATGAGCACCAAAGATAAATGATATAGCATAAGGTCACCCTCCATCAATTTTAGCCCTTGATTATGTCTTAGGCCACGATAACCATCAAACTTAGAGCACCAAACAATCTATATTTAAGATCCATGGTCCATGACATAATTAGGGTTCATGAGCCATGCATTGGACCATAAGCCAACATGCAAGACCTATCTGGGAAATTTTTGTCTTGTAAGTGGCCAGATATGGTGGCGATTTTGATATTTGTAACATAAAGTATGTTTATTTGGGCCTATTCCTTGGCCTACGTAGGGGATATTTACCTTATAAGTGAGATATGGTCACCATTTTGAGGATTGGTGCATTGGGTATGACTCTTGGTGCCCATGTAATAGTTGAAATCCAAAAGATAGGGTCTAAGATCATAAAATTTGTCTCTAAAATCTCATAGACATGTGTGGTCCCTTAGGCCATCACACATGACCTAAACATGAAATATATGATTCATGAGTTCAATATGGTGTCCTTTTTAATGTGTCATATTTTGGGTACAAATTTAGTATATCTTGCACCTAGCCGCACCCATTTTTGTGAGCAAAAGTGCACACAAACACAAGCATGCCAATAGAGAGATTTAAACATTGGTGTGATAAATATGTTGAACAATTGGGAATATACTCATCCAAAACAAAGGAAAATGTCCAATTGACCATGAATGTGCATTTGAGCAAAAATTGTTTTACAAAGACGAATTGATTATGGTAATACCCATGAAATTTTTCTTGCATGATTATATCTTGCAATGCTTGAGAATCATTGGGAATCCATGGCTCCAATGTGTCTATAACTTGCGGATGCATGCCACTCACATAATGGAAAATGAAATTCTATCAAGGGCCAACACCATTGAATTCAACTCAAATTTATTGATTAAGGAAGAGGCTTTAAGCATCACGTCCTTAAAATTATGTTTTCTTGGTTTCATATGGTGGTGGCTACAGTAATCATTTGGCACTCATTACCACATTTTATCAACGAAGATTAGAAAATATAAAGGAACAACATGCTATGTTCTATGAAAAGCATTTTGTTTTGCATGAAACCATGGCAGCTATGTTAGATGTTATGCTTTAAAAACTAAGGAATAATCTTATTCAAAAGGGATTATTCCTAGTGTATTCGCATTCCCCTAACTTGAATACCCATTATCTATATATTCTATACACAATTTTATTAGTTGGTTTGTACCCAATGGTAGGAACCTTATTTCCACCTCTTTCCAGTCGTCAAAAGATGTAGTGCATATTTCCAGGGTTAAAAGGCATGTATTCATCCTTATTATGCAAATTTTAGGTTGGTGCATTATAATTTGAAATCATATAAAAATAAATTATTGAACATGTCTTTGCTTGTGTTTGATGAGGTAACCCATCTTGAACATAGTCTCATATTAACCCTTATTTCTCCTAAAGTGTCTTTGAAAAACTATACTATAGTCGAGCCCTCGATATTTCTCCTAAAGTGTCTCTAGAAAACTATATTATAGTTGAGCCCTATCTTGAACATTACTTGCTACAAATATGGTGGTTTCTCCACTTGATATTGATGACAATATGGATGATGAAAATGGTGAAATCTCTAATAGTGAGGAAGAAGAGTTTCTTAAACTAAATCCTTCTGAAAAAACAACAAAAAAATATATTTTCACTATATAGGGTAGTTTCTATGGTTGTAGATCAGTGGAATATATTTCTTGAAGGAGAAACTTAATGCAACATCTCACTAAAAGTATGTTTTCTTAGTTTTATAGTTTTTCTAAGCATTGGAATCCATTACTTATATTTAATTAACAACACCATTGCTTATAACACTTATCCTTATATGGGAATTTTTTATGTGTAGAATCGTATGTTATTTTGTGTACTTTGGTTTGTATCTTGAATCACTTTGACAATTTGGTATATCATACATGGCCATATTGTGTAAATGTGTGCTAGTGTAATGATCCCAAGCCATTATGCAAGGATCATCATTGTTTTGGTGTCTTTTTAAAACTTTTTCTGAGTGAGGTATTTCATCAAACACTTTGTTGATCTACCTTTTAGATGTGTTTATATGTGTATGCAGCAAATAACAAAAAGAGATAACCATGGAACATACCTCAACCATATGCAATAAGATCGACAAGCCAAAACATCTCAATTCTTCTTTATTCATAAAATAGAGAAACCTGCTACAATGAAGATATCCATCTGGAATGCTCAACAGATAGCCAAGAAGATAGACAATAGATAAGAGCTACTACAAAATGTTCCCGCTAATACAAAATATGCCTACAAAGGATGAATGAGAAATGAAGATCAATACAAGCAGATCTGAATGCCAAACTCTCCAGCTGAAGAATGCCACGCTCCAATAGAAGGCTAAAACCCTCAATAACTCAGCCCTGCTTCCAAAAGTGTCCAATCACCCTAATAAATATGCCAACTGATAGATCAGGTGATGGTAAGAACAACCCAGGTGACCGAACCTCCAAGATCCCTCTCAATCTCTGTAGATCTAAAATCCCCCATTGAATGGTGCACCCCACTAGATGACTGAAACCCTAGATAATTTGGCCCTGCTTCCAAAAGTGTCCAATCACCCTAATAAATATGCCAACTAATAGATCGGGTGATGGTAAGAACAACCCAGGTGACCGAATCTCCAAGATCTCTCTCAATTTCTGTAGATCTGAAATCCCCCACTGAATGGTGCGTCCCACTGGATGACTGAAACCCTAGATAATTCATCCCTACTGAAGGAGGCCTCCAAATGCTCTGAAAATATCTAAAAATATAGATCAAGACACTGCAAGTCACTAGGTAAAGTCTCAGGGTCATATCTGAAGTGTAACCCCTCCAAACGGACTAGATCTGGATCTCAAAAACGCCCTCCTTCTCTTCAATTCGCCCCACTGATCAAGAAATAATCTGAGCCATAAAATTGTCTCAGAAAGCACTAGATCTGATGTCCAAGGCCCTGCAATGAAAACCCAAGTGATAGAATCCTCAACGGCCATGCCAATCTCCTACAACGAATCTCTCTCCAAAGATGGTGCGCTCCTCTTGCTGGAATCCCTCAACTGGTGCACCCTCTCTCTATCTGCATATGAAATTGATGTAGAATCCTCCTGCAAATGAGTAGATCTAGAACTAGAATGGTGTGGGAGAGTTTTGCATCTCTGAGACCAAGCTTGGGAGAATATAGGTGGAATCTTTCACCACCGAATCGTCCTCTAGGGTTTGTTATGTCAAAACCCTCAAAACCCCCAATATTGGGCTCACTAGCTAGAAGCCATAAATCAAAATAAGATCATACATGAATGAATGAGAAGAGGCCCTTGCCTTTCCTTTATACTTTTGGCTCACTTTGTCCCTCCAAAGTGACTTTCATTTTATTAATATTTAATTAATTAATTAAATCACTTTAATTAATTAATTAACCTTTTTACCTCTGAAAAGATCCTTATCTCTCCTTGTGGCTTCCCTGGGCACTGAAAGTCACTTCTAGCCATCTCATCATGTATTTTTTCTCCTCCCGATTCCAATGAGCTATTACACTGAGAGGTTCCTCCAAGTAATGTGCCCAAAATGACCTCCTCAGTGATTTCAATTAACTTATAGCTCAAAATAGTCAAAATCATGGAAATCGTTGGAATGCAATGAAACCAAATCCAACCTATGCGGAATGGCTCATAATGATGGAATATGATCATCAATGAAATTTGGACCCCACAATGACTCTCAAATACCCCTGTACTCGCTATAACATCCATCTGGCTACTCTGGTCATCATAAATCTCTAGACTGTGATGATGTCCCAAAGTGGGGACATTACAGTCCTCCCTGCTAGAAAATTGCTTGTCCTCAAGAAATACCCAAATCCCTCCACGTAAAATACTAGGATCCCATGTCCACCTATGGGGTACATGGTAGAACCCATCCAAAGACAAACAATAGTACACTCTACCCCCTGGATCCCATATCAGGAAGTGACCTGTGATACTCTGCGAAGCATAGTCCTGAAAGATATCAGCCCTGTGAACCTTCTGCACATGACCCATGGCCTCATCTTGGAATGAGTCCATCCTCCAATTCTCTACCAAGATCCACACGGTCTCCATCAATTGCACATGATGATGCCAGAATGAGGTATTGCAAGATTTTCGTGAGGCACCCTCAAGCGCTGTGCTCCCCTCAACATTGAAGCTAAATGGAAAGTTAGAATAACTTTCCTCTGCAATGGTCCACTCTCCCCTGTCGGTCAATGAACTGCTCAATCCTGCAATCCCTGTGTTAAGAACCTGAATAGATCTACCCATATAATAACCACAAATACTGAATACACAATAGATCCACAAAGCAAGATAGAAGAAACCACACAATATTATTACCAAAACCCTTGAGGTAGGGCAACACCATACAATGGATCCTATTATGGAAGGGATCATCTCCTGTTCACTTGCCTCTTCAAGGGGGCATCCTCCTATTGAGCTATCGCTCCAAACACAATACTTCTCTTCATGTCTCATTACATTGCTTAAACCCCTTTATATAGTGCTACCATCACCTAAGAACATTCTAGAGGAGGAATCTTCTAGAAGTAGAACCTTCTA
>ML801889.1:170292-183255 GCA_009831015.1 Picea engelmannii | reverse complement strand
GATGGTAAGAACAACCCAGGTGACCGAATCTCCAAGATCCCTCTCAATCTCTGTAGATCTGAAATCCCCCACTGAATGGTGCACCCCACTGGATGACTGAAACCCTAGATAATTTGGCCCTACTGCCAAAAGTGTCCAATCACCATAATAAATATGCCAACTGATAGATCGGGTGATGGTAAGAACAACCCAGGTGACCGAATCTCCAAGATCTCTCTCAATCTCTATAGATCTGAAATCCTCCACTGAATGGTGTGCCCCACTAGATGACTGAAACCCTAGATAATTCGGTCCTGCTGAAGGAGGCCTCCAAATGCTCTGAAAATATCCATAAATATAGATCGGGACACTGAAAGTCACTAGGTAAAGTCTCAGGATCAGATATGAAGTGTAACCCCTCCAAACGGACTAGATCTGGATCTCAAAAACGCCCTCCTTCTCTTCAATTCGCCCCACTTCTCAAGAAATAATCTGAGCCATAAAACTGTCTCAGAAAGCACTAGATCTGATGTCCAAGGCCCTGCAATGAAAACCCAAGTGATAGAACCCTCAACGGCCCTGCCAATCTCCTACAACGAATCTCTCTCCAAAGATGGTGCGCTCCTCTTGCTGGAATCCCTCAACGGGTGCGCCCTCTCTCTATCTGCACATGAAACGGATGTAGAATCCTCCTGCAACTGAGTAGATCTAGAACTAGAATGGTGTTAGAGAGTATTGCATCTCTGAGACCAAGATTGGGACAAGATATGTGGAATCTTTCACCACCGAATCGTCCTCTAGGGTTTGTTATGTCAAAACCCTCAAAACCCCCAATATTGGGCTCACTAGCTAGAAGCCGGAAATCAAAATAAGATCATACATGAATGAATGAGAAGAGGCCCTTGCCTTTCCTTTATACTTTTGGCTCACTTTATCCCTCCAAAGTGACTTTCATTTAATTAATATTTAATTAATTAATTAAATCACTTTAATTAATTAATTAACCTTTTTACCTCTGAAAAGATCCTTATCTCTCCTTGTGGCTTCCCTGGCCACTGAAAGTCACTTCTAGCCATCCCGTCCTGTAGTGTTTCTCCTCCCGATTCCAATGAGCTATTACATTGAGAGGTTCCTCCAAGTAATGTGCCCAAAATGACCTCCTCGGTGATTTCAATTAACTTATAGCTCAAAATAGTCAAAATCATGGAAATCGTCGGAATGCAATGAAACCAAAGCCAACCTATGCGGAATGGCTCATAATAATGGAATATGATCATCAATGAAATCTGGACCCCACAATGCCTCTCAAATACCCCTGTACTCACTATAACATCCATCTGGCTACTCTGGTCATCATAAATCTCTGCACTGTGATGATGTCCCAAAGTGGGGACATTATAGCTAGCACCTATAAAATTGTGAAGTTTGTAATGTGCAATCCCATTTTTTGTTGGGTAAAAGCCTATTGATGTCCCTAATGGGAAGAAATATGTGGCTGATAAGGCCATTCTGATTGACATGATTTATTTTCTTTGGACAATAGGCCTCCTCCTTTGATTCTATTGAGATTTGGCCACTATTGTTTCTTTCTATAACTTGGGACAATGAATACACTATTGTGGTTCCATTTCTTAGGAAAATATTGAACTTTGGTCTCTTGAACACTAATAAAATTTTGAGGTATTGGCATAATACAATGAGCATGATGAACTAATAAGAAAAAATGTCTTGATGGACTATCTTTGCACCAACTACTTCTTATAATGTTGATTTTGAGCATATGTATGACTAGTAGATTGTGTCTGCTCCACCTTAGATTGGGTGGCCAATGAATAATCATATAAATTTTATTAATGATATTGGGAGAAGTGGGTCACAATATTCAAAATGTGAGCTTCACAAATAGCATCTTTGCATTGGGATGTTTTATGTTCAATGATAGTGAAATGCTTATTTGATGGACAGTTTCTAGTCTTTCCATAATGATGAGAGTTTGGTTGGAGGTTGCATTTACTTTTGAATGTAAATGAAACTCAACATATTTGTGACCTCATATTTATTATATATTATATACTGTGTAAATGTGTAATCTGTAATATTTATAATTTATAATATTCATTATAAATTATATATATATATATATATATATATATATATATATATATATATATATATATATATATATATATATATATATATATATATATATATATATATATATATATATATATATTATAAATAAACAAAAAACAAAAAACAAAACACAAAAAAATGAAAAATAAAATCAAAACATAAAACATAAAACATAAACTCAAAACCCTCGTGCCCATATTTGAACCATATCCCCGCAACAACATATCCCCACAACAACATGTCAGAGCTCTTGTCGAAGTATACCCCCACGCCCATATTTGAACCATATCCCCTTGACAACATACCCGTGACCATATCTAGAGAAAGAGATCGGCCCTAGTATCCCCATGACAGCAGACCCTGCGACAACACACCCACCATAGGTGTTGGGGAAAGAGGTTGCAGAGATAAATACTAGGCCGAGAGAGAGGCCGACGCAGAAATACTAGGAGAAAGAGGTTGCAGATAGAGGAGGAAGAGGCCACAGATAATCTAGGAGAGAGAGGCTGTGAACAAAGGACAAAGAGGGCATGGACATAGGAAAAAGAAGTTGAGCGTATTGGCCCTATTAATGATATAAGGGAAGGTATATTTTCATGACCAGATATGCCTCATTCTTTTCATGAGACAAATGTTAATGATTTTTCTTCTATACCTAGTTTATTCCTTCCATTATCAAGCTTTAAAACCCATGAATAAACACCATAAATAAATCGCAAGGGAATATTTCTGACACATTTTTGAAACTCGATCTACAAAATATCCTTGGTCAAGACACCTTCTTGGTACTCATTTCTATCAATTTTTGGGTCATGTGTTGAGTTTATAACTAGAAGCAACTCAACAATCTCATTAGTTAAATCATCTCATACACATGTATATAGGATTGATTTTTAAGTGAACCATTTTTTTATGAATTTCCTTGTAACCTACATTTTCTCGAGTAGCCAAATGAGTGCATTATGATTGTAAGCCAATATTTTTTCCTTCTTAGATCCTATAATGAATTTATCTTCAATAAAAGAATAAAAGAATAAATGCCCCAATTCCTCTCATGGGACAAGGCACTACTTACTTGTAGAAATAACCACACAACAAATACTTATATATCTAGAGCATGCCCATTATGAAGCGATTACAATTCTATTGGATCCTTTCCAAAACACCCAACACACAAAGCCTCCATGATATAGAAAACTCATCACCCACACACATTAAAAACAATGAAATCAAGCACAAATAAAGGATACTTATAGGATGGTGCACACACACCAAGAGAAAGAAGAACCCTACCCCTACCAATTCAAGTCACTCTTGTAGATATCAAGTTCAACCTTAACACCATGAAGATTGTGCTATCTATAAGCACCAAGAGAGATGACAAAGCTAGTCTCGTTTCCTTCCTACTACCTGTCCATTTGATGGTTCTTTCTGGGTAGTAATACCCATCTCTTTCTCCTCCATTATCACCTTGATATTCTTATGGTAACACCTACTCTCCTTGTTTTATTCCCCCGTTCCATTTTTCTAGTCCCCTAATCATAAAATTATATCATACCTTTATTATCCTACCATTTCTAGTCCTCTCTTCCTTTTCTTATCTTTTCTCTTATTGACCACCTATTTCCTCAATCCGTTCATCTCTGATTGAGTAGGGATGAATTCAAGATGGCATTCCTTAGTTGAGACTAGTCACCACTCCCTTGTTATCTTCCCTAAGAGGTTATGTTTGAAAATTGCATCTTGTAGCCTATAGCTATAAGGTCACCTTCATTTCCATGAAATTTCCTTCCTCTCAACGCTCTCCTCCTACCTTCGATGGTGATTAATTAACGTTGTTTCCTAATTATGTTCATTTTCCATCCCCATGCTAACATTTTCACCTCATGCCTTCAATGGTGCCTTTATAGAATCAATGTCACATGCCCTCACTAATGTCACCTTACAATTATTAGTTCCTTCAATGTTTCCTTTCCAAAATATTGATAATATCACCTCACCATCATAGACCAACATTATAAAAATCATTTTTTGTATTAGATATCATCAATTGTGCACATGGGCATCCACCTTAGAGATCATCCACCATGATCCATCCATATCATCCATATTTTTCCCTATACCATTCTTCACATTCATTGACAACATGACAAATGGACTAGGTGGTGAGGTGGTAGCCTAGGCTAACTAATATGTGACATTCCTCACATCCAATGATGTTGTGACACATGGAACAAGTGATGAGGTGGAAACCATGTCTAAATAACAAGTGGCATTCTTCACATCCAATGAAAACATTACATGTGGACCAAGTGGTAACTAGAGCTAACTAATCCACCCATCTTCTCCCCTTCATCCTTCTTCACATCTAATGACAACTTGACATAGGGACTAGATGATGAGGTGGAAATAAGGATAGTTGAAATTTGGAATTCTTCACATCCAATGGTGGCATGACACATTGACCAAGTGATTAGGTGGTAAATTAAGGTAACTGACAAGTAGCATTATTCACATCCAATGACAACATGATGCATCCAATATAGTCATCAATTCTATCATCCTTGATATGGATTCTTCCTCACTTGATGGATCCAAAATATCATCTAGAGCCTTGAAATTATTCTTCTTTATTCAATTTTCTTAAAATTTATATGGATTCATTAACATTTTCTTTTTGTCTTGTCAAATATGAGTACATATTGTTTTCTTTCCTTCCGGGTTTTATTTGAGGGGTTTTTCACAAAAGTGCATCATTCCCTTTTCTTGCTCCCAATATAGGTAAAACAAAACCTTCTTAATATCCATCTTATCCTCCATGTCGACCACCTCGAGCTCTTTTTCTTTCACCATAGCCACCTCTTCTTATATAGTCATCAACCACTCTTCACCCTGTGCAACCTAATTCTTGTCTATTGTTTATATGTGATATATTGTCTAATATTTTGTCTTGTTTCTTTCATTGTCCTAACATTAAAATGCATTGTGAGTATTATCTTGACAAATGCAACACATTGTTTTCTTCGTATTCCTTAGATTGTGAGGACCATCTCAAGAGAGACCATCAATGGCCATAGGGAGAGAGACCATCTTATTTAGAGAACACTAAAAACTACACAATTTGTACAACTCAAGAAAAAATCAATATGGCGGAAAATACAAAATTCTATGACTTTACCATAACTTAAATATTTTTTTGTTACATGTTCTATACATATGAATTATTCGCATGAGGTGATTATTATAGTCCTTGATTTTCAAGGAATAAAAAGAGGAGAGGATATATTTGAATCATGTTTTCTTAAAAAAAAAAGGAGAGGATGGATTTTTGAATTGTGTTTTATTTTGGTCCAATGAAGGGGGGCATGACTAGGAACCTAGATCATGTAAATGAATGTTGTATCTTACTTTGAAATCCTTATGTGACATTCCTCTTATGAAACAAGGATTTGTATCATTTTTTCTTTATTACATTGTTATTTTCAGTGTTTTATGCACAACATATATTCACAACATGTGGGTTCATAATTAAAAAAACCCCTTTATGAATGAATTACGTGATAAGTTCTTGGTCAACAAGGTGAAGCCCCCATGATCCTTATGAGTATTCAAGATGTGTATGGTGGTCTCTATAATCATAAACGTTTACTATGTTAGAAATGATGACATTTGATTCAATGTTGTATAGGTGTACAAAGTGAACTATGACATATGCATGGTATTTTTAAAATTTGGGTCATTTTGCAGTAATGCACACATAGTAATCTATCAAGAAATTATTTTTTTGCTTAAAACCTCTTGCTCCTTCCCATAGCTAGTTTTCGTCGAAGTTGAATTTGTTGCATTTCATTTTCCTCTTGCATGGTTTAAAGAGTCAAGTCAAAACGCCATCAGTTTTAGGACCACTCCTTTGAGTAACAAACGCTTAAAAAAACACATCGGCTTCATAGTAAGTCTACACTGTCATCTTCATGAATTTTTTTTGAGGGTGTAATAATCTATTAACAATTACATTTTTCCAGGTTTGTAAATCCAAAAAATTGTGGGAATGGACCCCGCGCGTCCCTGACCTAGCCCTGGTTACGCCTAGGTTTCTTCAGTGTGCCGCCATGGTAGCCCAAGGAGGGGAGCCTCCGCCCCCTCCTTCCCCCTCCGCCTCCTTTCGACGTCTGGTAGAAGCCTGCAGCAAGAAGTCAACCATCTCAGAAGCTCCGAGTTTTGTCAAGAAATTGGATGATATACCAGAGATCGACCTGCCACCTAAACACCAAATGAAAGTCGCCCTATCCCTCTTTGAACGGGGACTTATCGGCCAGTTTATGGGACTCTAGCCCTCAACCAGATCCACAGACAACTCGATACAGAGAAACTGGAGGTCTCTGATAACAAATAGTGTGACATGCTATGCGGTCGGGCGAGGATACTTTATTTTCGAATTTATCTCTTAGGAGGACAGAGATTTGATTTTCAGAAATGGCCCGTACTTCATGGGCACTCAAGGGCTCTACCTAAACAGATGGACCCCAAATTTTGACCCTGATTCAGAGGTCCCAAAGGATGTTCTGGTCTAGTTAAGACTCCCCAACCTGTCGATTCACTGCTGGAACCCCTCCTCACTTCAGGCAATAGGCAATGGTCTTGGTCGCTACATTGATCAAGCAGAACCAAGAGACCAGTATTCCTGTGCACGGATCTTTGTGGAGGTTGATCTGGAGGTAGGTCTACCCGAGGCAATAAAACTGAAGGTCGGAAAATGGCAACACTTCCAAAAGATGGATTACGAACAGCTCCCGTTCAAGTGCAGAGGTTGCCACAAATATGGCCACTTCCAAAGGAACTACCCAAAAATCCCCCCCTCCATAGAAAAAGAAGGGGACGAAGGCTGGAAGCAGGCCCGGAAAGGGAGATCAAAAGCAAGGGGCCAAAGAAATGAGCAGACAGAACCACAGAAAGCCAAATCCTCAGGAACCAAAGAAATGGAGAACAGCTTCAGTATCCTAGCTAAAGAAATGGAGGAAAGAGAACAAGATCCAAGTAAAGAAGTTCAAGAGGGAGAAAAGGAAGATCAGAATCCTGAAGACAAGGGGAACAAGACAACAGAAGAAGAAGGGGCACAAAATAACTCCCCCCAGAAGAAGAAAGGCAGTCAGAACATAGAGGAAGGGGAGATCTCTATAGGCAGCAACTCAGACGAAGCAAATGAGGTATGGGCCACCCCAAAGAAAACGGGAAGAGGCCGGAAAACAAAAAAAGCTGAGAGGGACCAAGAATCCTACAAAGATGTGATCAATGGATCGCAACCCACCATCAAATAGCTGATGAATGTTCGTAACACACGGAAGAAGGCCAAATCCTCCCAAGGAGGCCATCCCTCCCCCCAAGGTTTATAATGATCATAAACTCCTGGAACTGTAGGGGAATGGGCAGCAAAAAGAAGGAAGAAGCGCTTAAGGATATAATCAAAACCTCGAAAGAAAGTATCCTACTACTCTAGGAGACTAAAATGAGCCAGCAGGACGCGCTCAAAACCTTGTTGAACATTTGGAAAGGAAGCCTCGGAGTTGCTGGAAACGCCAGAGGCGCCTCAGGAGGGCTCTGCACAATGTGGAATGCCTCCAAAATAGACATGCTCAGTTATGACACTTTCATGCATTGGATTCACACCATATTTCTCCACAAAGACACGGGTTGCCAGGTAAGTATCTTTAATATTTATGTTCCACAGCTTTTGGGGGAAACAAAACACTATTGGGAGTCTTTACAGGACTACCTCTAGAAAAACAATCTCACCAATATCATCCTTGGAGGAGATCTAAATGTAACTCTAGCCTAGGAAGAGAAGAGGGGCGGCTCTATAGTAAGAGATCCGACCAGAGAATGGGTAGAGGAATTAGCCTCAGGCTGGGACCTCCTCGATATTAAATCAGTCAAAGGACGTTACACGTGGACCAATAAGAGGATTGGTCTTGGTCACATCGTTGTCAGACTAGACAGATTCCTCGTACAAAGCTCCCTCCTGCTGCTAGGACTCGAAGCAAAAGCAGAAATTCTGCCCCATAACGTTTCTAATCACAAGCCAATTCAGTTAGATATCAAAAAAGACCAAGTCAGAGGGCCCATCCCCTTCATATTCAGCCCAAGTTGGATAAATGACAAAGGCTTCATGGATCTAGTAACAAAAATATGGGCCACCACAGTTCAAGGCTCATCTTTTTATGTGTGGGAGGAAAAATTTAAAAGGCTAAAAATCGCTCTGAAGCTTTGGGCAAAGAGCCAACCAAGCCCAATAGCAATGCTCCTAGCAGTCCAAAGCCATCTCGAGGCCCATCAGTTGGAAATGGAATAGAAGGAGATCACTCCGGCAATCTTGCAACAGGAGGACAGCCTCCAAAGGTAATGGCACAAAGCTTGCAGAGGGGAGGAAAACTACTGGAGGCAGAAGTCAAGAAGATTATGGTTGAAAGAGGGAGACTGTAACACAGCCTACTTTCATAAACAAGCAGAAGCAAGGAAACAATATAAGGCAGTGACGAAAGTCCAAGTCCAGAACAAAACAATTGCAGATCCAGAGGGCATAAAACAGGCAGCTTATGAAGCTTTTGAGAAGCTATACACAGAACCAAAAGACTCGGCATTGGACCAGCAGAGGTATCCTCTCACGATCATCCCAAGGCTAATAAACGAAGACATCAACAGCAAGCTGACAAGTGAGGTAACGCAGCAAGAGATAAAGGAGGCCCTTGATCAGATGAACCCAAACAAGGCTCCGGGACCGGACGGGTTCACTGCCAGATTCTATCAGCGGTGCTGGGAAATAATTAAAAAGGATCTAACCAAAATGATTCAGAAGTCACAGCAGGCCAGTAAGCTGGGAGGAAGCATCAACTCTTCCTTTCTGGCACTCATCCCGAAAGAAAAAGGAGTGATTTCCTTCAACCGTTTCAGACCAATCTCTTTATGCAATACAAGCTATAAAATCCTCGCCAAAGTAATAGCCAATCATCTCAAGGCAGCTCTCCCTCTCATCGTTCCGGAAAATCAAGGCGGCTTTGTCCAAGGGAGGCTTATCGCCGACAACATCATCCTGGTTCAAGAGGCGATTCACTCCAGCGTCCTAAGGAAAGAAAAAGGTATGGTGATTAAACTGGATCTCGCTAATGCTTTTGATAGAGTCAGACATGAATTTTTATTTGAAGTTATGAGGAAGTTTGGATTCGATTCACATTTTATAAGCTGGATAAAAGCCTGCATCGCATTTCCTTGGATCGCCCCTCTKGTGAATGGGAAAGTAACAGCCTTCTTCAAAGCCTCTAGGGGCCTAAGGCAAGGATGTCCTCTTTCGCCCTTGCTCTATGAAATTCAAGCATCAGTTCTTAGCTACCAGTTGGAAAACTCCCAWATTCACAAAGATCTTCATGGCCTAAGAATAGCATAAGGGGTGAAAGACATCAACCATGCACAATTCGTGGATGATACGTTGCTGCTGGKAGGAGAAAGCCCAATAATAGCAAAAAATTTCAAGGAAGAACTGGACGCCTATGCAGCAGCCTCCGGTAGTGAAATAAATCAGACTAAGAGTAACATTTATGGTTGGAACATTACCCCAAATGAAATGCTGAGAATAACAAGAGTTCTAGGGATGGAGGGGCATACAAATTGGGAGGCATTTAAGTACCTGGGAGTTCCTATCTTTAAGTCTGCCCCTAGAGCCTCCCACTGGAACCATCTTGCAGAAAAACTCAAGAATAAATTTACTTCTTGGGGGGAAAATTGGCTAAACTTAGCAGGGAAGGCAGTCCTGATAAAGGTTGTGGTGTCTAGTATCCCTATCTACCAATGCTCGCTGTTGTTAGCACCGGACACAGTCATCCAAAATTTTGAGGATTTTCAGAGACGATTCTTGTGGGAAGGAGGAAGGAAAGAAAATAAAAAGCTTCACTTGATTAGCTGGGAAAAAACCACAAAGCCCTTCATGGAAGGAGGTCTTAATTTTTAAAAAACAAGGATTCAAAATCTGGCCTTAGGGGCAAAGCTTCTCTGGAAAATGATCACTGGCAAAACCACTTGGAGTAAATGTACCCTCTGGAGGAAATACTTTCGAGGGTCTCAGGACAAAATCTTAGAACTCCCATGTAAGGAATTGAAAAGCTCTCCTATCTTTGCGCTATGCAAAAAGGAGCTCCCTCACTTCACCCCTCATCTAACCTGGGTGCCGAAAAATGGTAGGAAAATAAGAATCTGGACAGACTCAATAATGGGCGACCCAACGCTAGATCAGCGTCAGGATCTACAGGGCCTCAAAAGTTGGATGGATAGTCAAAACATTTTAACACTCTCAGACATTTAAGTATGGGGAGAAGAAAGGCCTCACCTCTGGCAAGGGTGGGAAGTCCCAAATAGACCAGCAACTCTAGATAGTCAGTGGGATGTTCTTAAGAAGTGTCTTCAATGGAAATCCCCTCTAAAAAAGATAGGTAAAGATGAAAGAGGATGGGGAAGGAATGCCCAGACTTACACCACAGCAGAGGGCTACCTTCTCTTCAACACCATCCCCACTGCTATGCCTAATCCGACACTTTGGAAAGCAGTCTGGAATCTTCGCTCCCTCCCAAAAATCGACCTCTTCATTTGGACCCTGGCGCACAGGAGCATCCAAACAGGGGAGAACCTAGGACAAAGGGGCTGGGAAGGACCCTTTAGGTTCCCTCTCTGCCTCCATGAGGAAGAAACAACTGGTCATCTTCTCTTAAACTGCAACTATTCAAAAGATGTATGGATGAAGGTAACACGATCCCAACCAGCAGCCAATTTTCCACTTGATGTGATAAGTCTCCTCCTCTAATGGGAATCCTTGTTCCCCTTTGCTGTCAAGAGAAGAAACCAAGCTCTCTTGATATGGGGATTGCTACCAAAGTTTTTCCTATGGAATCTCTGGTTAGAGAGGAATCACAGAATCTTCAGAGAAAGTCAATTGAGTGAAGTCAGAATCATCACTAAAATTCAAGCTCTACTGGGAGAATCAGCTGCTCACCTATGATCCATAGTAAAGCTACACAAGATGGATGAAGAAGAGGGTCGTTGGATAGGCCAGTTCAATATACAAGGATTAGAGAGCAAAAAGGGAAGTGATCCAATCCAAGAAGGCTGGGAGATTAGAAAAAGAGAAAATAAATTTGCAAGGTGGAAAAGTAATATAAAAATGCCTATCCTCTTCTTTGATGGGGCCTCGAAGGGAAATCCAATCCAGGTTGGAGGAGGGGGCATCATTGAAAATCCCAAAGAGGACATAGCAACACAATTTTCTATCGGACTAGGCATAGAATCCAATAACAGAGCTGAGGCATTGGCTCTCTGGAAAGGTCTGCACCAGGAAATTAAACTCAGAATCCAGGATTTGACAATCATAGGCGATTCCAGAATAATTATACAGGCCATGATCAAACACTCCTCAACCCAAAGTACTAAGCTCAACAATCTTCTTGATAAAATTCACCTCCTCTTAAGGAATTTTAACTCTTATCAATTCTTTCACGTGTTAAGGGATCTCAACCGAATGGTTGATAAGGAAGCCAACAAAGGCGTGTTATTGGAGGTGGGGGTACTGTCAGTCAATGGAATTATGAATAATGTGGAGATCCCATGAACCCACACCGTCCTCTTGCACTCTCCCAAATGCAAGATCGCGCAGTAGCAGGGGATTCGGGCGTATCTCAAAGGCAGAGAGGGACAGAAGTTTGGGTTGGATGGAAGAGCTAGCTCAGTACCATGAGGAATGGTGCTCTAGATCTTGTGGAGACAAGAGATCCGTGTGACCCTGGCCAGAATCCAAAGGTAATAATGAGAACGCGTGAGAAATAAATAAAGGGCGACCGCTACCCTCTCATTCCTGCTCAAGCAAAGATCTGCAAGTCGCTTAGAAATCCAGAGAGTGTGAAGCATCAGAGTAAGCAGAGCAGGATGCACGAGGTTAGAGATCAGAGGGAGATGGAGTCTTGTTCAAAAGGGAAGCTGAGCACGGAGGAGTGTCTGAAAGAAATGGATAAATCTCTGGCGAATTTGCAGCAGCTACTCCAGAATCAATTGGATTTCTTAGAGAACTTGGACGTGGAGGATGGATGCAGGCTGTAACAACTCGAATTTGATATCACCATGACCAAAATTGGCTTCGCGGAGGAGCTGGACAAACTCCATAAAGAGATTAAAAGCCCACAACAAGAATTTGATGAAAGGATGGAATAGCTGGAAGCCAAGATGGCCCAGCTGAATAGCAACTGGAACTAGGATTCCAAGAAGTAATCTCTCTTTGCAAAGCAATTGTTAGCATGATTTACCAGCATTCTGGCATTTTGTATTGTAGCCAATGTTGGCAATTTCAGCTATCAGAAAGCAAATCAGCGTATACTTGTCATTGATGGAAAGAATGTGTGGTCGCAGTGATGAAAATAGCATTGAATAACAGCGCAGTAATAATCGAGAGGAGAAGAGACAGTGATCGTTGGATCCCATCCTAATTTCCCGAAAGAACCAGGACCGTCAGATCTGTAGAAGCTGCGAGAGAGATAAATTCATCGGAGAATCGGGGATCGCGAGTTCAAAGTGCAAAGAACACTTGACAACGAAAACCCCGAAATCGCGATATGTGATTTCGCGATTTGATCGCAGCTGTTAAAAACAAGCAGAGATCTGGACCGTTTATTCGTATGGATGTGTGGCAGCCTGGAGGCTTCATCGGAGAATCGGGGATCGCGAGTTCAAAGTGCAAAGAACACTTATCATTGAAAACCCCGAAATCGCGATATGCGATTTCGTGATTTGATCGCAACCGTTAATCAAGCAGGGATCTGGACCGTT
>ML801889.1:126110-168975 GCA_009831015.1 Picea engelmannii | reverse complement strand
ACTCTTACTGTCCATATGTTGTATGTTGCTTGATGACACATGAAGAAATATTAATAATTGTTAAGAAGGTATAAAATTGTTTAAGCTTATAAACAACTGATTCACCCCCCCCTCTCAGTTGTATTAGTATTTCCAACAGCCAATGCTTTAAATAAGCAGTATGTTAAGCAGCATGGGAGCTAGATTAGTTCATAGTTATAGCTTCAAAGTAGATTGGTATCAGGAATTAGGCCCGAAGGAATTCGGGGCCATTTTGTAACTGAACTTGTGGCATTTCCACCCCCCTAATATAATCTATAACCGTTTCCATCAAAAAAAAAAAAAAAAACGCTTAAAATCAAGCGCTAATTAAAATTTATCTAGCAAATTTTCTAGGGCTATTCAAACCCATCTTAGCTTAGGTGTAGAGATTTGGAATAGTATTGTGAGAATAACTTTAGAAATCTACTAAACAAACATAAATCCTTGAGTTAGGGAGTGAAATCTAGTTGCTATATCACTGACTTTGGGAAGCCCTTCTAACACAAGGGTCAATCACAAGGTCACATTGGGGCCCTTAGAGTATTCAACCCTGCTTTGTTGGTCTTGGTGTCGACTATCGATTGTCCCCCCTCTACTTTGGTATAGTAGGTGGTACCATAGAGGCCATAATATTTTAGACTTCCTACACAAGGTGACATCACAGGGAAGGTGGTGTTGTACCTAGGATCAACGTTGGCTATACTCACTCTGACTCCTTGGAGGGTTGCCCACTGCTTGGTGAGGTAACTTGCACCAAGGCGTTAGTTCGTTAAGTGGGTTGTCAACGTAAATTTCTCACCCGCCGAAACTCATCCCCTTCGTGCATTGATTCTACGATGTTGGATTCCATCACCAACTAGCGCTTCTTTGTGAGAAGGTTTGTTTGCATGCTTGACTCCAAGAGTAATTAGCGTGTGTTGTTTTTTCTCCTTAGTTGGCCTTAGGATTGAGTTTTTTTCTAATGGCATCAATTTCAGGTTAAGTCCTCATTTGATCAATACAAAATATGGATACAATTAAAATAAAAGGTAATAAAGAGGTAACAAATAGCTCATACCTAACTTACGTCTTATAATTCTCCAACATTGTTCTTTACACTTAGTGCAACAAACACCAAATGGAATGGTTTACACAAGGTCAATGGACAATGTTATTGGAAAATTCAAAATATTATCATAAACCCACATCTCACATATTTGTACATGCACCATAGATTCACAATCTTTCATGAAGAGGTTCGGGAGAAATGCCTCCATGCAAAATTTTCCACATCAGAATTGTCCATGTCCTTGATGGAAATATATAAAACTCCCTTGAATATATTTTAGTCCTTCTCCTACTTAAAATGGATGATCCCATTCTGGAATTAGTGGTCAAAGACTACTTTTATCCCCCCTCTTTCTAGTAAATGCTACTTCTTATACTAGCCTTCCCCTACACTAGGGAGTGTTGTGTCCTTTTTTCCGAAAATAAGTGAGGTTCCTCTTCTTTCTCCAAACATTCTCCCAAACTCTTGGATATTAATACATGCAGCCTCAAAACTAACGTTCAGGGAAACTAGAATCCAATCATGAACTGGAAGTGAGGGGTGCTCTAGCTAAAATCCTATGCTAGGAATCCAACAAAGATGACGGTTCCTCAATCCCCGCTAGGGGCATAAAAGACTAACGGAACAACATTTTTGAGTTCCATGAGAGGATGCAAGCTTGTTTATGCATGGACTAGGTGACCAAATTATCCATCTGCTCCCAAGGCATGGTTTCGTAAATTCGCCCCTAAATCCAAATTTTTCATTGCTTCTTACTAAGCAAAGCACTACTTATCAAAATCAATGAGAAAACTACTTCTGAGGGGTTGGAACCGGGAGTGAGGGGTGCTCTAGCTGAAATCCTATCCCAAGAATCCATCGAAGTCGACAATTCCTCAATCCGAGTCTCGGTTTTCATTTTATGCCAGGTTGTAAGTCGCATCCCAAACCATTTCGGGGACTCTTGGCAAATCCTCCTCCAGGCATAAAAGCCTAACGGAGCATCATTTTTGAGTTCCATGAGATTTTGCATGCTTTTTTAGGCATGGACTATGTGACCACATTGTGCATCCGCTCCTGAGGCATGGTTTCATAAATTGGACCCCTAAATCCAATTGGTGCATTTCTTCTTACAGAGCAAAGCACTAGTTATTGAAATAGATGAAAAAAACAACTTCTGAGGGGTTGGAACTGAGAGTGAGGGGTGCCCTAGCTAAAATCCTATGCCAGGAATCCAACAGAGATGATGGTTCCTCAATCTGAGTCTCGGTTTTCATTTTATGCCAAGTTGAAAGTTGCATCCCAAACCATTCCGGGGACTCTTGGCCAATTCTCGCTCAGGGCATAAAAGACTAATAGAGAAACATTTTTGAGTTCCATGAGATGTTGCAATATTTTTTAGGCATGGACTAGGTGACTATATTTTCCATCCTCTCCCAAGGTAGTGTTTCATAAATTGGACCCCTTAATCCAAATGTTGGTTTGCTTCAAACTGAGCAAAACACTAGTTCTCAAAATCAACGAGTAAAGTAACTTTTGAGGCATGGCACGTGGGACTGAGGGGTTGTATAGATGAAATCCTATCCTAGGAATCCATCGGAGTCGATGGTTCCTCAATCCAATTCTCGATATTCGTTATATGCCCATTTGCAAGTCACATCCCAAACCATTTTAGGGACTCTTGGCCAATTGGTCTTGAGGGCATAAAAACCTAATAGAGCATCATTTTTGAGTTCCTTGAGATGTTGCAATATTGTTTAGGCATGGACTAGGTGACTATATTTTCCATCCTCTCTCGAGGCACTGTTTCATAAATTGGAGCCCTTAATCCATATGTTGGTTTGCTTCGAACTAAGCAAAACGCTAGTTCTCAAAATCAATGAGTAAAGAAACTTCTGGGGCATGGAACCCAGGAGTGAGGGGTTCTCTAGTTGAAATCCTATGCTAAGAATCCTTCAGAGTCGACGGTTCCTCAATCCACATCTCGTTTTTCATTTTTTGCACAATTGCAAGTCGCATCCCAAACCATTTTGGGGACTATTGGCAATTCATCCTCGAGGCATAAAAGCCTAACAGAGCAACATTTTTTAGCTCCATGAGATTCTGCATGATTTTTTAGGCATCGAATAGGTTACCAAATTGTCCATCCACTCCCGAGGCATGGTTTCATAAATTGGACCCCTAAATCCAAATGTTGCATTGCTTCTTACTGAGCAAAGAACTACTTATCGAAATCAATGAAAAAAACAACTTTTGAGGGGTTGGAACCGAGAGTGAGGGGTGATCTAGCTAAAATCCTATGCCAAAAATCCAACAGAGACAACGGTTCCTCAATCCGAGTCTCAGTTTTCATTTTATGCCCAGTTGCAAGTTGCATCCCAAACCATTTCGGGGACTCTTGGCCAATTCCCACTCAGGGCATGAAAGACTAACGGAGCAACATTTTTTAGTTCCATGAGATGTTGAAATATTGTTTAGGCATGGACTAGGTGACCAAATTATCCATCTGCTCTCGAGGCATGGTTTCGTAAGTTGGCCCCTTAATCCAAATGTTGCATTTCCTCAAACTAAGCAAAACATTAGTTCTCGAAATCAATGATTAAATCAACTTCTGGGGCATGGCACCCATGAGTGAGGGGTGATCTAGATGAAATCCTATCCCAGAAATCCATCGGAGTCAACGATTCCTCAATCCGAGTCTCGATATTCATTATATGCCCAGTTGCAAGTCGCATCGCAAACCATTTCAGGGACTCTTGGCCAATTTCTCCTGAGGGCATAAAAAATTAACGGAGCAACATTTTTTAGTTCCGTGAGATGCTGAAATATTGTTTAGGCATGGAATAGGTGACTATATTTTCCATACGCTCCCAAGGAACGGTTTCATAAATTGGACCCCTTAATCCAAATGTTGGTTTGCTTCAAACTGAGAAAAACACTAGTTCTCAAAATTAATGAGTAAAGAAACTTCTGAGATATGGAACTCGAGAGTGATAGGTGCTCTAGCTAAAATCCTATCCCAAGAATCCATCGGATTCGATGGTTCCTCAATCCGAGTCTTGGTTTTCGTTTTATGCCCAGTTGCAAGTCGCATCCTAAACCATTTTGGGGACTCTTGTCAATTCCTCCTCCGGGCATAAAAGCCTAACGGAGAAGCATTTTTTAGCTCCATGAGATTTTGCATGCTTGTTTAGGCATGGAATAGGTGACCACATTGTCCATCCGCTCCTGAGGCATGGTTTCGTAAATTGGACCCCTAAATTGAAATGTTTCATTGCTTCTTACTAAGCAAAGAATTAGTTATCGAAATCGATGAAAAAAACAACTTTCGAGGAGATGGAACCAAGAGTGAGGAGTTCTCTAGCTAAAATCCTATGACAAGGGTCCAACAGAGATAACGGTTCCTCAATCTGAGTCTTGGTTTTCATTTTATTCCCAGTTGCAAGTCGCATCCCAAACCATTTCGAGGACTCTTGGCCAATTCTCGCTTAGGGCATAAAAGACTAACGGAGAAATTTTTTTGAGTTTCGTGAGATGTTGCAAGCTTGTTTAGGCATGGACTAGGTGAAAAAATTATCCATCCTCTCTTGAGGCATGGTTTTATAAATTGGCCCCTTAATCCAAATGTTGCATTGCTTCAAACTGAGAAAAACACTAGTTCTCGAAATCAATGATTAAAGGAACTTTGGAGGCATGGCACCCGTGAGTGAGGGGTGTTCTAGATGAAATATTATCCCAGTAATCCATCGTAGTTGATGGTTCCTTAATCCGAGCCTCGATATTCATTATATGCCCAGTTGCAAGTCACATCCCAAACCATTTTGAGGACTCTTGGCCAATTTTTCTTGAGGGAATAAAAACCTAACGGAGCAGCATTTTTGAGTTTCGTGAGATGCTACAAGATGTTTGAGGCGTGGACTAGGTGACTATATTTTCCATCCTCTCTCGAGGCACAATTTCATAAATTGGACCCCTTAATCCAAATGTTGGTTTGCTTCAAACTGAAAAAAACACTAGTTATTGAAATAAATGAGTAAAGGAACTTCCGAGGCATGGCACCGGGGCATGAGAGGTGCTCTAGGTGAAATCATATCCCATGAATCCATCGGAGTTGACAGTTCCTCAATCCAAGTCTCAATTTTCATTTTATGCCCAATTGCAAGTCGCATCCCAAACCATTTCAGGGATTCTTGGCAATTCATCCCCAGGGCATAAAAGCCTAATGGAACAACATTTTTGAGCTCCATGAGATTCTGCATGCTTGTTTAGGAATGGACTAGGTGACCACATTTTCCATCCACTCTTGAGGCATGGTTTTGTAAATTGGACCCCTAAATCCAAATGTTGCATTGTGTTAGGGTCCTAACCCACACATACGTAGAACAATATATTTGTATGTAATAAAGGTCAATATTAATAAGGCCTTGCAATACAATAGAATAAGTCGAATGTAAGAAGACCTAATAGAAGCTTCCGCTTCTATAAGGATCTTCCTCTGGATGCTTCTTTTGATAGACATTTTTAGTATAAATAGGAGTCAAGGGTATGAGAACCCTAGCTTGGATATTATTGTAATAGAGCTTTGCTCAACTGGAGGTTTCCCCTTCAAAGAGGCCCATGAACATTGCTTTCATAATCAAAGTGTTATTTCTGTTGTTATTATTATATCATTTTAGTGCTATTGTGGTGATTGTTCTGGTTATATTGTTGTTATTCAGCGATTTCTAGGATTTTATTTATGTTCCGCATACTTTTTATATCTGTTATATTACAAGTGGTATCAGAGCACTTTCCTCAGCAACAAGTGTGGGTTAAATTTGTTTTCAGGGTAGAGATGTATTCCGACATCTTTAAGCCATAGAGATCTGTCATTACACGCATAAACCCGTGGTTGAGGGATTCATACACACAGGAAATACAAGTGGTACTTAAGCGCACATATGTTGGCCACCCTTGTAACCCTTGTTGGTACCCCTTCGAGTGGTATCACATCAGTCAGCACCTGTGTACAGATTAGCCTAGATTACCTGAAGCCCTCTTTAGATAAACCTATCGGTTGCCTCACTTCTATAGTGTCACCGAGAAAAACACTCGGGAAGATACTCTCTAGTACTTGGGTAGTCAGGTAGTACGGATAAGGGTACGGTCTATCCTCCTTAGTTAGTGCCCTAAGATATTGGGCCGAGTACTACTGTTGCACCCCACACATATATTAGAGAGCTATAGCACAGGGAAAACTCTTGTTTGTAGAACCCTTGAATACCTAACCCTTGGGGACAGAAACATAACAAATTAAAACAGACAAGATCTATTGTCACGCAACTTTGTTTGGGTTGCCAAATCACTACACAGTTCTTCCTGGTTAAGCATTTGGGCATTTCATCACTACAGTATTCTTCAGAGCGGAGTATAACTCCGCGGGTGTTAAAAAAAAAGTCTGGAAATTTTTTCACCATTATTTGAGATCTATTCCATTTGTTTCATTTCTTCTCTTGTATCACATTCATACATATCATTTTTCAGCAAATATTTTGACCCCACCTGCCCCTTTTCGGTTCCCTCGTCCTCATGGCCCATACCTGTAGCCAAGGCTTGCAAGCTCGCTCTAATACCTTGCAATCTAGTCTCACCGAGACCTAACAAGAATTGAAACACCTCAGTGCCAATGTTGCTGCCATCAATACAACCATGCAATTCTGAATGGAGGCAATCAAACAAGACCTGACCAACCATATTGAATCTTTCTTTTCATCACTCAACACCAAGCTTCATATCCCTACAAATAACCCTTCCTATGACTCACCTCCACATACTGACAGTGAACATTCCTCTCATTCCCATAACTTTTAGAACCATCACTTTCAACGTGACCTACGCCTTTCGTGGGTGGATGTGACCAAATTTGATGGCTCATGCCCCACTAGTTGGGTAACCCAAATGGAACATTATTTCTCATTATACGACATTACAGATCACTTGGACAAACTCTGGTATGGTGTTCTCCATCTAGATCAAGAACGTTGGCAATGGTGGCAATGGAGAAAAACTTCCCATCAAGGGTATATTGCTTGGACACACTTTGTGGCAGAGATTTATGAATGCTTTGACACTAACACCAACCATTTGGGTCATTTGACAAAGTTGAAACAATGAGGAATAGTGGAAGAATTTATAGATGCCTTTGAGCACCTGGATTTTTGGACAGAGGGCATGTCTGATGCCTTTTTCCGAGAGTATTTAATCAGTGGCCTCAAGGATGAGATTCGGGCCCATGTCCTCATGGCTCGGCCTCAGAGTTGGGTGCAGGCTACTAAAAGAGATAAAGAATCACAATAGGTTGTATCTTCTCAAAACCGAAAACCCTCCTTTATCCCTCTCCCTAAACCAGTAAATCCCACTACTCCCTCTGCTCCACTAAAGATCCAAAAATTGACCAGGGATGAAATGGATGAACGCCAACTCAAACGCCTTTGTTATAATTGTGATGACAAATATTTCCTGGGCCACAAGTGTAAGGAACAAAATATTTTTATGGCCATCTCCGAGGATATTTCGAAAGAGGATGTAGAAACTCCCCTTGTGTCTGAGTCACCTGATTCCACTAACATAACCCCTCCCTCAGACCCTCCCAAAGTAGAACTGGTCATTTCCCTCAATTCTCTCACTGGGTTCTCCACTCCCCAAACCCTCAAGCTAATCGGTTACATCAAGCATCGGAAGGTCATCATTCTAGTTGATAGTGGAAGCACCCATAATTTTATTCATCGTTGTATTGCCCAAGAAACTCACGGCTACATCCATGTCGTCAATAATTTCCAAATCATGATTTCCAATGGTGGTTCCATGAAATGTGGAGGGCGTTGTGAAATTTTGCATCTCCAAATTGGTGACTACCACCTAAAATCCCATATGTTTGCTATTGACATGGGAGGTTGTGACATTGTGTTGGGTGAAGACTGGCTAAGGACTTTGTGTCCCATTCTCATGGATTTTAAGGACTTAACCATGCCATTCGATCAGGAGGGCCACCAATATAAGTTCCAAGGCATCACCGTCGGTTCACCCGATATCATTAGTTCCCATCGCATGGAAAAGATGCTCAAAAAGGGTCATTCTGGTGTTATCTCCCAACTCCATGCCATACAAGTAACAGAGACACCCTTGATGCTGCAAGACCTCCAAGCCATCCTTTCTAAACATCAATTGGTCTTTTCCACTCCCCAAGGACTCCCTCCTTCCCATGGTGTTCATGATCATTCCATTCCCCTTGTACCCGGAAGCCTTCCTCCCAATATCCGTCCGTATCATCACCCTTTTTCCCAAAAAAATGAAATTGAGAAAATGGTCCAGGAACTCCTTAATGTAGGCGTTATCCTCCCTAGTACGAGCCCCTACTCTTCTCCTGTGGTCATGGTACTGAAGAAAGAAGGTTCTTGGAAAATGTGTCATGACTTCCATGCCCTCAACAAACTTACCACAAATTTCCCATTCCTATCATTGATGACCTCCGGGATGAATTGAGTGGCGCCCAATTCTTTACTAAATTTGATCTTCATTTAGGCTACCACCAGATACGTATGAAAGAGGCAGACATTACCAAGACTTCCTTTAGAACTCATGAGGGCCACTATGAGTTTTTGGTCATGCCCTTTGGCTTGTGTAATGCCCCCTCCACCTTCCAAAGCCTCATGAATCATGTCTTATGTCCTTTTCTCTGCCATTTTTTCTTAGTTTTATTTGATGATATCCTCATCTATAGCAAAAACTGGACATACAATATTTCTCATGTGGATCGAGTTCTCCATCTACTCTCTCAGCACCAACTTTTCCTAAAATAGTCTAAATGTGTTTTTGGCACCTCAGAAGTAGAATACTTGAGTCATCTGGTTGGAAAGGATGGAGTCGGGGTGGATCTTAAAAAGATTGAATCTATGCAAGACTGGCCTCACCCAAAGCCTCTCAAGAGCTTGTGTGGATTTCTGGGCTTAATAGGGCATTATCGCAAGTTTGTTAAGAATTATGGAAATATTGCAGCACCTCTCACTGCTCTCCTAAAAAAGAACTCTTTCACTTGGACTCCAGTCACTGCTCAAGCTTTTCACACCTTGAATATGGCCATGTGCACCACTCCAGTCCTGGCCCTTCTTGATTTCATAAAGACCTTTATGTTGGAATGTGATGCCTCAGGGAAAGGAATTGGTGTTGTCCTTATGCAAGAGGGTCGACCTTTGGCCTTTACCAGCAAGAAACTATCTGAAAGAAATATGGAAAAATCCATCTATGAAAAGGAAATGTTGTATATTTTGCATGTCGTTGATCTGTGGCACCCTTATCTATTGGGGCAACATTTCCAAATTAAGATAGGCCATCAAAGCCTCAAGTATTTTTTGGAACAATGCATTTCCTCCCCAGAGAAAAAAAAATGGGTGACTAAGCTCTTAGATATGATTACGAGATCATTTACAAGAAGGGAAAAGAAAATTTGGTTGCGGATGCACTTTCCCGAAAATATGAAGATGAAGGATCCATTTTTTCTCTTTCCTTCATTGTACCAGATTGGCTCCAAGACATTTGCCAGGAATGGCCACAAGATCCTAAAAGTTCGCATCTAATCCAACAATTGCAGTCCAATGCTCCAGCTTCCCCAGGGTACTCTTATCTCCATGATGAGCTTCGATACAAAGGTCGTTTATATTTAAGTAAACAATCAAAGCTTAAATCCATGGTAATTTCTGAGCTTCATGCTACACCCACAGTGAGGCACTTTGGTTTCACCAAAACCTATGACAAGGTCAAACGTTCCTCTTTCTAGGATGGTATGAAACATGACATTCGTAATTTTGTCGCTGAATGTGATGTGTGTCAATGCAACAAGGGAGAAACAATCAAATCTCTGGGAACACTACAACCACTTTTGATTCCACCTGCTATTTGGAAGGATATCTCTATGGATTTTATTACCGGCTTACCCAACTCAGGAAATAAATCATTCATCATGGTGGTTGTTGATCTCCTTTCCAAGTATGCTCATTTCTATGCTCTTCAACACCCATTTACAACATCCACGGTGGCTCAAATTTTCATGGATAAGGTCTTTAAGCTTCATGGCATGTCGCACTCTATTATTTCTGATCGTGACCCAACTTTCACAAGTACTTTTTGGAAAGAAATGTTTAAGCTACAAGGCACCCAATTGAATCTCAACTCAGCTTATCATCCCTAGACTGATGGTCAAACAAAAGTTGTCAACAAGTGTTTGGAGACATATTTGAGGTGTTTTTCCTAAGAAAATAAAAATCAACGGGCTTAATGGTTACCCCTAGCTGAATGGTGGTACAACACTTCATACCATATAGCTACATGCATGACTCCTTTTGAAGAGGTATATGTAAAGAATCCACATTCATCTCTCTCATAATTACCTGGTGTCTCGAAGGTCCAGGCAGTTGACCAAACACTTACAATTCGAGAGGCTATTCTTCGTACTCTCAAAGATAATTTGGTCATGGAACATAATCGCGTGAAGCAACAAGCAGTTCAAGGTCGCTCTGAACGTCAATTTGCAGAAGGGGATCAGGTGTTTCTTTGACTGCAACCTTACAATAAAACTTCCCTCAAGGTCGAGCTTTGTCAGAAGCTAGCGCCCAAATTTTATGGTCCTTATACCATTCTCAAGCATGTGGGACAAGTACCCTATCATTTATCTTTTCCCAGTCATTCGAAGCTACATCCTGTTTTTCATGTTTCATACTTAAAGAAGGTGATTGGAACTAAGTGCCAAATTCAAACCAACCTTCCCGAGTTAGTCGAAGAAGGATCCATCTGGCTATAGCCACAAGTAGTTTTGGACCAGTGTGAGCATCATCTGCGTCAAAGAACCATCAAGGAAGTGTTAGTCCAATAGAAAGATACAACTCCAGCAGATGCCACTTGATAACCAGCTACCATTCTGAAGCAATTTCCACATCGCAAGCCTTGAGGACAAGGTTTCTTTTAGGGGGGGGGGGACATGTTAGGGTCCTAACCCACACATAGGTAGAACAATATATTCAGATGTAATAAAGGTCAATATTAATAAGGCCTTGCAATAAAATAGAATAAGTCAAATGTAAGAAGACCTAATAGAAGCTTCCACTTCTAGAAGGATCTTCCTCTAGATGCTTCTTTTGATAGACATATTTAGTATAAATAGGAGTCGAGGGTATGAGAACCCTAGCTTGGATATTATTGTAATAGAGCTCTTCTTAACTGGACGTTGCCCCCTTGAAGAGGCCCATGAACATTGCTTTCAGAATCAAAGTGTTATTTATGTTGTTATTCTTATATCATTTCAGTGTTATTGTGGTGATTGTTCTGGTTATATTGTTGTTATTCTGCCATTTCTATCATTTTATTTTTGTTATGCATACTTTTTATATCTGGTATATTACACATTGCTTTTTATTGAGCAAAGCACTAGTTATCGAAATCAATGAAAAAAACAACTTCTGAGGGGTTGGAACCGGGAGTGAGGGGTGATCTAGCTAAAATCCTATGCCAAGAATCCAATAGAGATGAAGATTTCTCAATCCGAGTCTTGGTTTTCATTTTATGCCTAGTTGCAAGTCGCATCCCAAACCATTTCTGGGACTCTTGGCCAATTCCCGCTCAGGGCATAAAAGACTAATGGAGAAACATTTTTGAGTTCCATGAGATTCTGCAATCTTGTTTAGGCATGCACTATGTGACCAAATTATCCATCTGCTCTCGAGGCATGGTTTCATAAATTGGCCCCTTAATCCAAATGTTTCATTGCTTCAAACTAAGCAAAACACTAGTTCTCGAAATCAATGATTAAAGAAAATTATGAGGCATGGAACCCTTGAGTAAGGGGTGCTCTAGATGAAATCCTATCCCACGAATCCATCAGAGTCGATGGTTCCATTATGAGTCTCGATATTCGTTATATGCTCAGTTGCAAGTCGCATCCCAAACCATTTCGGGGACTCTTGGCCAATTGCTCATGAGGGCATAAAAACCTAACGGAGCAACATTTTTGAGTTCTGTGAGATGCTGCAAGATTGTTTAGGCATGGAATAGGTGACTATATTTTCCATCCTCTCCCAAGGCATGGTTTCATAAATTGGACACCTTAATCCAAATGTTGGTTTGCTTCAAACTGAGAAAAACACCAGTTCTCGAAATCAATGAGTGAAGAACCTTCTGAGGCATGGCACCCGGGAGTGAGGGGTGATCTAGCTGAAATCCTATCCCAAGAATCCATCAGAGTCAATGGTTCCTCAATCCAAGCTTCGATTTTCATTTTATGCCCAGCTGTAAGTTGCATCCCAAACCATTTCAGGGACTCTTGGCAATTCCTCCTCCGGGCATAAAATCCTAACAGAGTAGCATTTTTGAGCTCCATGAGATTTTGCATAATTTTTTAGGCATGGAATAGGTGACCACATTTTCCAGCCACTCCTGAGGCATGGTTTTGTAAATTGGACCCCTAAATCCAGATGTTCCATTGATTATTACTAAGCAAAGCACTAGTTATCGAAATCGATGAAAAAAACAACTTATGAGGGGTTGGAACCGGGAGTGAGGGGTGTTATAGCTAAAATCCTATGCCAAGAATCCAATAGAGATGACAGTTCCTCAATCCAAGTCTCAGTTTTTCATTTTATTCCCAGTTGCAAGTTGCATCCCAAACCATTTCGGGGACTCTTGGCCAATTCCCGCTCAGGGCATAAAATACTAACGAAGCAACATTTTTGAGTTATGTGAGATGTTGCAATATTGTTTAGGCATGGAATAGGTGACCAAATTATCCATCCACTCCTGAGATATGGTTTCTTAAATTGGCCCCTTAATCCAAATGTTGCATTGCTTCAAACTGAGAAAAACACTAGTTCTCGAAATCAATGATTAAAGCAACTTTTGAGGCATGGAACCCATGAGTGAGGGGTTCTCTAGATGAAATCCTATCCCAGTAATCCATCATATTCGACGGTTCCTTAATTCGAGTCTTGATATTCGTTATATGCCCAGTTGCAAGTCGCATCCCAAACCATTTCGGGGACTCTTGGCCAATTGCTCATGAGGGCATAAAAACCTAACGGAGCAGCATTTTTGAGTTTCATGAGATGCTGCAAGATTTTTTAGGTGTGGAATAGGTGACTATATTTTCCATCCACTCCTGAGGCACGGTTTCATAAATTGGACCCCTTAATCCAAATGTTGTTTTGCTTCAAACTGAGAAAAACACTAGTTCTCGAAATCAATGAGTAAAGGAACTTCTGAGGAATGGAACCTAGGAGTGAGTGGTGCTCTAGGTGAAATCCTATCCCAATAATCCATCGAAGTCGGCATTTCCTCAATCCGAGTCTTGGCTTTCATTTTATGCCCAGTTGCAAGTCGTATCCCAAACCATTTCGGGGACTCTTGGCAATTCATCCTCGGGGCATAAAATCCTAACGGAGCATCATTTTTGAGCTCCATGATATTTTGCATGCTTGTTTAGGCATGGACTAGGTGACCACATTGTCCATCCACTCCCAAGGCATGGTTTCATAAATTGGACCCCTAAATCCAAATGTTTCATTACTTCTTACTGAGCAAAGCACTAGTTATCGAAATCGATGAAAAAAACAACTTTCGAGGGGTTGGAACTAGGAGTGAGGGGTTCTCTAGCTAAAATCCTATGTCAGTCTCCGAAAGCTTATGCAACACCTCTTTAAGAAACCTCTACTTATTGCAATATATTTTTTTATTATCTTTAGCATTGTTGTAAATATTATCTTTAACATTGTTTTTTTGTTATCATTAACAATTTTTTAAATATTTGGGGGTTCTAATTATATTATAATGTGGTAGGATGATGATGGAAAAGGGCTAGTCGCAGAACATGTAAATGATTATCAATTTCCACTTGCATTTTACGTTATTTGTATTATTTGATTATATAATTTTATTGAAATAACATTGTTTTTGTTGAAATTATATGTAGTCTGTAGGCCATGTTGATCATGATTCTGCCGATGAGGAGGGGTTTTATTCATCCAATAATCTGATGGTCTTAATAAAAAAAAAAGATCATTAAAGCGAACAAGGAACTTGCTATCTTATTAGATTGTCCAAATCTAACTCCCGACGTCAAAGCAAAGATCAAGCTCCTTATGTCACAACTTAACACATATAAGATACTAACCATAATTTAAAGTGTTTTTTTTTTAATGTACTCATATGTTCAATTATGATACTTTGTTCTTTAACTTTTACATTATCTCACGAAAAAACATTTTCTTTTTTATAAAGACATTTTTGGAACCTGTTCAACCCAGTGTTGGTAATAGTGGTGCTACAGAGATGCTACAGATTCCTAATGCGGGCGGTCATACAGTTGTTAAAGTACTATTTACTTCCCCATATTCCACACCTAATTTAGATAGGATCCATGACACGCATCGCCAGACATCCACACCTCGATCAGAGTCTAGAGATGGTGGTAGAGATGTGTTAGAATATGAAAGATTTTGATCGTTTTACCATTGACAATACCCTTGTCACCCAACCATAGGCCAAAGCCACCCTCCGAGCACCTTGACCTTGACATAGAAAATAATCTTGGTAGAAATCCAATAGCCAAGAGAGGATAATGCACCAAGCAATAAGTAACCAAGATGATCAGATAGTCCCACCCAAAAATTGGCGCAACACCTTCCCCAGGACTTGCGCACAAAACTGTTGGACTGCAGTGCGCAGAAACTGCTCTCTGCAATTCTGAGAAGTGTCTCAAATGAGAGACTGGTGCCCTATATTTATAGTGATTCTGGCAAACTTACTAGGGCCGAATTCTCCTTCTGGGTACTAGTTAATTCATATTAATTATCTATTGTCAGTCAACATCTTGTCTAGGGTTTCCTTCATTTCTTTGCTTCCTTCCGGAACATTCTAATCTTTTCAAAGGTCACAATAGAGGTTCATACCTCCCGAAGCTACCTTAATATTAGCACTCCCTCCTAGCTAGGGAGGTATGGTCTTGAACACAACAGACCATTCAACTAGTAGCATCACGAGCACCATCATTATTATCCAATTGAATAATTCTCCATGACAAATGGCACAATATCAATTGATAAAACACAACTGTGTTTATCCATGGTAGTACATAACTACACTCCAATGGTTTACTACCACACCAAGTAGCATACAAGTACTTGATTAGTGATGTATAGTCACAAACAGTGGAACATATCCACCACAGTAGCATAATTCTACTGTCTGGAGACAGGCAGTCTCCATAACAATCATTTGATGTCAACCTGCATAGAAAATAATGTTAAAAAAAAACTGAATCATTTGAGCCAATATTTCAATCATGTCTGTGAGATATGAAAGAATCAGGGATGATTTTAAGGATGGAAATTTCTTTTAAAATGTAGAAACCTTAGAGAATCTTACTAACCCTTCATATGCCAACTATAAATGTTTGGCGATATTTTTGTAAAAATATTCAAATTTATAAGGATTTTATATAGTTTTTATAAAATTTTGGCAATTTTCAAGGTAAAATAATTTTATCCTATAGAATTTGGGCGAATCATTTTTAAAATAGCGAATCTCATTTTTGGAAAAACCATGGAAAATTAGCCCATTTGTGAAATTTAGCCCCTAAAATCATCCATGGAAAGAATATCTGCCCTCAGAGTAGAACAATGAGATATCTGGACTATTCTTCTCAAGCAAGGAATATTAATTGTTTTGTGTTCTGAACCTGGACTATTCCTCACCCTGGGCCATTCTTCCTACACTAATCAAAGTGCACCCTGGAGAGAATGTATAAACCCTAAGGAATGTATGTCCATGATTGTTGAGCCTTGACCATTCCCCACCCTGGGACATTCCTCCTACACTAATCAAAGTGAACCCTGGAGAGAATATATAAACCCTAAGGAATCACTGTCCAGACCATTTCCTTTGTTAACCAAGAGAGGAAAATATTGCCCTGTATCAACCTCCAAAACAGACCATTCCTCATGTTAACCACAATGAGAAATCGTTGTTCGGCAAGGCGGTCCAGTCTTCTTGAGTACCCCTCAAGAAGAAAGACTTCCCTAGACCACTCCCCATGTTAACCACAATGGGAATTCGTTGTCTATGATACATTGGCAATCTAGATTGATTTCCCATGTTAACCACAATGAGAAATCGTTGTCCATCAGAAATCTCAATCCACTTTCCGAACATGAAAGAATCTTCCCAAGTTGGGATATTTTTCAATCTTGAAAATAAATGTCGTCAATAATATTTTCAGTGCTCCCTCCCAACTTGGAGAGTAATTTCTTCCTTTTCAACTAAGGGATTTATTTCCACGATCCCCATATTCTCTCGGAAACATGAAAACTTTATTCTAGATAGTGACTTCGTCGGGATGTTTGTTGTTTGCTCATCTGTGGGGATGTACTCGAGATTTACTTCTCCTTACTGGACTTTATCTCGAATAAAGTAGTATTTGATCTCAATGTGTTTTGACCTTTCATGAAACACAGGATGTTATGATAATCTTATACAAATATGATTATCACAATGTATTATGGTTGATTCTGGAATCTGATCAAATAGATCAGAGATTAACTTTCTTAGCCAAATTTCTTATGTGCATGGTTCACATGATGCGATATACTCTAGTTATGTTGTGTTGAGTGCGACATACTTCTGTTTCTTGCTACCCCAAGATATCATAGAGGATCCCAAGATGAAACACATGCCTGAAGTGCTCTTTCTATATTCTGCACTTCCTACCCAATCTGAGTCTGTGAATCCATGAAGTTGTATATTGTTGGATTTTGTATATCTCAAACCATATTTTATTGTTCCAAAAATATATCTTAATACATGCTTTGCAGCTATCCAATTCTCATGTCTCGGTTCCACCTAGAACTGGATTAGTGTATTCACGGCAAAGCAAATGTATGGTCGAGTATTTACCAAATACATTAATGACCTAATTAGTTGTTGATATAGAGATGGATCTACTGGATCATAATCTGGATCCTTTACTTTTCTTATATCTATATTCATCGGAGTGTCCATGGAATTACAATCCATCATTCCAAACTTCTGAAGGATCTTTATTGAGTATTTTCCTTGTCCAAGCAATACTTCACCACGCTTCTTCCATTCTTCTAGTCCCAAGTAATAATGCATGAGACCTAGATCTTTCATATAAAATTTAGTAGTTAGTTCCTTCTTGCAATGGATGATGAGAGACTCTTCACCTGTTATGAATAGATCGTCAACATATAGTAGTACAATTACAGGTGCATTGTCCACAACTTTGTAATAGAGGTTTGGATCTGCATGACTCTTGGAGAAACCAAGTCTTGTTAAATAATTGTCCATTCTGGCATACCAAGCTCTTGGTGCTTGCTTGAGTCCATAAAGGGAATTCTTCAATATGCAAACATGAGTGTCTCTGGAATGTACCTCAAATCCTTGGCGTTGTTCAATATATACTTCTTCTTCAATTGCTCCATTGAGAAAAGTTGTCTTTACATCCATCTGATGTAAGTTCCATCCCATGGAAGAGGCAAGAGATATAATAGCTCTGATGGAAGTATATATAGCTACTGGAGCAAAGGTTTCGTAATAATATTCTCCCTCCTTCTGGGAGAACCCTCTAGCCACAAATCTTGCCTTGTATTTATCCACGCTTTCATTTGCTCCATGTTTGATCTTATATACCCATTTTGAAGTTACCACTTATTTCTCTTTAGGTCTTGGTACGATTTTCCATACTTCATTATTCATAATGGATTGATGTTCTTCCACCATAGCTTCTTTCCATTGTCCCTTTTGCACGGCTTCTTCAAATGTGGTAGGTTCTTCATCTAGAACCTTCGTCATGTATGCGGCATAGCTTGAGAATATTTTAGGTATTTTACTCTTTCTGAATGTTCCTTCTGGAACCTTGAGTCTTTCCGCATCTTGTAATGTGGCTTCAAGCCAATTTGGTTGTTTCTTGGTTTTAGGTACGATATCCGAATCAATGTTTTCACATGGTTCCATAGGATGATCAGGTTGTTCCTTTTCGTCATTTTTGTTTTCTATGCTTTCTTCATTAGGTTCTTCAATCTCTTATTCTTCAATAGTTTCTTCTATGGATTTCTTGAAGGCCATCCTTTCATTGAATGTTACGTCTCTACTGAATTCAATCTTGTGTTGTTCTGGAATATATATTCTATAATCTTTGGATGAATCACGGTATCCCATGAATATCCTCTTCTTTCCTGAGGGTTCTAATTTATTCCTTTTATCCTTGGGAATGTGAGAGTAAACAGGACATCCAAATATTCTTAGGTTTTCCACGTTAGGTTTCTTACCTGAGAAGGCGTCTTCTGGTGTCAATATACGATGAGGGCTTATGTTCTGCACATATATTGTTGTCATTGTTTCTTCTCCCCAAAAGAACATGGATAGACCTTGATAATTTAGTAAGGCTTTTACGGTCACTTGAATAGATATGTTCTTTATATCTGCTATGCCATTTTGTTGAGGATTATGAGGAATGGTCAGCTCCCTCCTAATCCCTGCCGATTTGCAAAATGCAATGAATTCCTTTGATGTGTATTCTCCTCCGTTATCTGTTCTTAGCATCTTGATCTTCTTATTCGTGAGGTTTTCTATCTCTACTTTGAACTCTTGAAACTTGTTGAATACTTTGTCTTTTGTCTTTAGTAGATATAGCCAAGTCTTTCTTGAATAGTCATCTATGAAGATTACATAGTAAGAAGATACTCCTAGATATTTTACTGGAATCAGACCACAAACATATGAGTGTATCAGATCTAGAATCTCCTTAGATCTGTTGTTGTTGCTTGGGAATGGTTTCTTGATATTCTTCCCAAGAGCACATCCTTTGCAGATTCCTTCATGTGTAGACTGCAACTGTGGTATTCCTTCAACCATCCTTTTGAGAAAGGGTAATGCTTGATAGTTAATGTGACCGTACCTTCTGTGCCAAAGCTCATTGGGGTTGATTTCGTTGTGTACAAGAGCTTTTTCATTTTGTTCTAGTAGTCTATACAGATTTCCTTCACGACTTCCAATAACCCTAGCATTCTCTATGTTGGAGTATTTATGCCATGAAAACACCTTTCCATCCACAAAAGCTATTATGTTTCCCTTGTCTTCTAGGAAATATATCGATACAAGATTCTTTTCTAAACTAGGTACATATAAGGCATTGCTTAAGTGAACATAGTTACCTATTTTCATTTTGATGGAGGCTTGTCCAAATCCTTCCACGGGGTAAGTGGTTTTGTCTCCAATCTCTACCTTGTACGAGGTCTTCTTATAATTTAGATTTGAGAGTCTGGCTTGATCTCCCATCATGTGCCTAGAACCTCAACTATCGATTATCCACATGTCATCTTCAATTGTTCCAGTGAGTGTTGAGTAGTGTAGAAGACTGATTATTTCACTCATGTCTTCGGTTGACTGGTAACTGGTCATGCCTTGATCCAAAACTTCAACTTTGTCATTTATGTCTTCTGAGAGAGCCAAAAGGTGGGCTAAGTTAGGGCGCATCTGAATATCTTCTTTTTGAGCTAGATGCTCCATCACAATGTGTCAGATCTAAGATTAGGGTTTCTTCAACTGCTTCTGCTAGTAACCCTAGCAACAGTGTCTTAGAAGCTGCTCTTGCTAGTAACCCTAGTGGTAGTTCCTCAGCGAGATCAATATCCTAATGGCTATATTTCCTTCCAGCGGTTAGAATGAATGAAGGAGGTTTGGTCCCATAACCTGTTAGAATATGAAATATTGTGCTCATTTTACCATTGAAAATACCCTTGTCATCCAACCATAGGCCGAAGCCACCCTTCGAGAACCTTGACCTTGACAGAGAAAAAAAACCTAGTAGCAATATAATAGCCAAGAGAGGCTAATTCACAAAGCAAGAAGTAACCAAGCTGATCAGATAGTCCCACCAAAACATTGGTGTAGCACCTTCCCCAGAACTTGCGCACAAAATTGTTGGACTGCAGTGCGCAAAAATTGCTCTCTACAATTCTGAGAAGTGTGTCAAATGAGAGATTGGCACCTTATATTTATAGTGATTCTGGAAGACTTACTAGGGCCAACTTCTCCTTCTAGGTACTAATTAATTCATATTAATTATCTATTGTCATTCGACATCTTGTCTAGGGTTTCCTTCATTTCTTTGCTTCCTTCCAGAACATTCTAATCTTGTCAAAGGTTACAATAAAGGTTCATACCTCCTGAAGCTACCTTAATATTAACAAGATGAGGCTCATGGTGATGTGGTTGGCATGGTTTCATTTCTTGGATCTAGACGTGTGACAAGCATGGGGACCCTTTCGTGCATATTTTTGGTCGATGATAATGGACTTTCATTAAAACAATCAAGACTCCCGGGTAGTTTTAATTCATATTTTAATCATTTAGTGTTGTCCTTCTCATACATAAATCATCTAGATTATTAATTTTAAATTAATGATCATATCCTTTTGTGTGTAGGAAATGACCTTTTTTATAGGCACCTAGAGAGAAAGGCCTTGTTGATTTTTGGGGCAACCTTACGCATGAGGTAAAATTGCCAGAATTACAACCTCAAAAAGGAACTTATGGATTATCTTGAAGGCCTCTTTGGAGTAGACATGTTCAATAAAAAATCAGTCTCCTCTGTAGCGGGTGAATATTTAAAATATACGCAGGATGTTTATAGACGAAGCTTGGCAGGAAATACTAGGTATGAGCGTCCTCCCTCAATTCCAGAGAGGGAGTGGAAGGAAATCATTGATGATGCAAAAGAGAAGATTTTGAAAAAATCAGGAGAACAAATAATTGGTACACCAAGGTAAACTACAATATTTATATTTCAATACCAGCTTTATTTTTCTTTAGATCTAAATAAAAGTGTGGTTATATATAACATACATGAAAATTTTGATGATAGGTTGTCTGACACTTCGAAGGAAACCAAAGAAAGGATTTCCAAACATGGCCAACACAAGCTAGGCCAGGGCAGCTACTTGAGGTTATAGTCACGAATTGTAAGTACCCAAAAATATTAAGAATATTATTTGTATCACCTTACAACTTTCAAGTAATTGCCGCCAAAAACATTAAAACATCATACCCTTATGCAATGCAAGGCGATGGCTTCAGAAATGAAACCACGGAGGAATACCTCCAACTTGGTTACAAGTACGGTTATAAAGTCATGATTGATCGTAGGAAAATCATGGCGCAAAACCCAAGATCCAATTTGCGGGATAAGGTAAATAAAAATCAGACCACGTTAACCTTTCATTACTTATAAAATAAGTAAATGTTTGATATCGTCCATAATGTAATGTCTTATTTTGTTTTAATCATGGGAGCAGCACTATCAATGAAACCATTAGTACTAGACAACAGAGCATTGATAGTGCAACACAGCCAGAAGATCATGGTGCTCCCCAGCAGCCCCATCATAGTGAGGTGCAACCCCAAGATGTTCCTGTGACTGAGGCCCACGCTGGTAAAATGTCTATATATTAATCATATACTTAATAATTTTCTACTTATAAATTTTGATGTTTCAATGGCAGATAATGTCATAGTTAATCCTCCTCGACCTGAAGATTAGGTGAATAGGTCAGCAACCATTCCAACGGTGATGACTAGAGGACCAGGTAAATAATTACATTGCGGAGTTTTTTTTTAATATTAATGAACTACTTCAATGATATTTAAAAATTGGCCATATAAATTTAATATTTTTTATTTTTGTAGGTGATGGCCCCTCACAACAGCATCCATGTCGTGGGTACAAGACCAAATGTGCTCGGCGTGGAAGCACTGAAACAACATCAGCTGATGAAGATCACCCAATAAACGAAGACATTGACATGGATGAATTACTTAAGACCTAGAAAGCACAAAACAAGAATAAAAGAAATGCATGATGTCATGTAACAATTTTATAAGACAGTTAGATGTACATTATATAGATGAACATTTAATGATGCATATAATGCATTGACATTATGGGTACTTTTTCATCTGATAATTAACACAAACCTATTTCTATGGCTTGTATATATCTGTGAATGTAATTTTTTTATACACTTAATGATAATTTCAGCTTCTCTCATAAGACTTGGTATATATTGATTCAATACTCCTTGATTCAAGTCGTGAGAATGCAAGCAAGACCTCGTGCCTTGTGCTTGGGCTATGGAGTCTAGGCAATAAATAAAAATTGAATATGCAATATGAAATTTCCAAAATATTGTGACATGATATATGCAACTTTGAAAGTCTTGTGACATGTGACATGTGACATGTGACATGTGGCAAGCATCTTTTCCAAGCAATGTGCAAACTTTAAACTTGGTCCAACATGCAAAAATAAATTTTTGGGAAGATGCAATAATAAGTTTTAAGGATTAAACATGAGGGGTTGGACATGGCCATGCCAAACATTTTATAATATTTTTTCATAGCATTACCCTTGTTTTCATTGTGTCTTTTCATTGTGTCTCACATGACAAAGAAACAAAATCACATTGCCATTGTCAATTTATATGTGGAGGGTTATTCAAGGTTTCAAGAATTTCTTCATATTTTCCTACTTTAATCCTCTCATGGTCATGTTAATCCATATAGAGGTCCATGATATAAACACTCATTGTTATAATGTTGACATAAATTCCAATCTTCACTTTGTCGATTAGAGGGCACAATTTTGGCAACAATTTAATGTGTTTAGTTCCATGAAATTTATTTTGTTTCTTCAACAACATTAAGAATTAAACATGAGGGGTTGGAAATGGCGATGTCAAACATTTACTCCTTAACACATGTGCATCATCTCAATCTTCATGTCTACAATATGTGGAGGGTTATTCAAGGTTTCAAGACTTTCTTCATATTTTCCTACTGTAATCTTCTCATGGTCATGTTAATCCATATAGAGGTTCATGATATAAACACTCATTGTTCTAATGTTAACATAAATTCAAATCTTCACTTTGTCGATTAGAGGGCACAATAATGGTGACAATGAGAGAGTTTTGACCATATTTCAACTAATTTGTCCCCTTAAAAAAACTGCATTGATGTGCAAGGGAGCATTGTGTCTATGAGAAAAGACCTGGTTTATCCCCCACATATATTCAATAAGGTGTGTGGGATAAACACACCCTCAAAATAAAAAAACAAATCACTCCAATTGAAGTTGTTGCATAACTCCAAACCATCTGGATAGTTGGAGTTTCCTTCACAATATTTTGTTCTCAATGATATTACAAGAAAATTCAATGGGTTGACCCAATTTTGTGTTTGCATTGTCCATATTGACCTTTGGATGGAGAAATGTTTTGGAGAGGTGAGTCAATCTTGGTATAGTTTGGGCTTTCTACTTCATATATATTACCTTACCTAGGTTCCAAAATTGAGAGTGAGTTAGATTATTCTTGATACCCACTTGATGCTTGGCATATCTGTGTTTTGGATGATAACCAAACACAAGGGAAGGTTTCCATATGTTGGTAATCTCCTTGAATGGTTGATTTGGATATTTTATTTCACCTAGAAGACACATCCCTTAGTTATCCAATAGGGTAGGCATGAATATGATCTTTGATCAGTAGTTAGAATGATTTTTTTCCTTCCATTCATGTTTTCCTTTCTTTTGTGTATTTACTTTCATTCATTGCCTAATTTTATTAATGCATTTGATTTTCCTTAGAACAATTTCTTACGCATGTTTTCCTGCTTTACTTTCGTGTTTATATTTGGTGAAGTTTTTTTATTTGTGCCAAGTATTTTTAATTTCTAACTAGGGTGGTAGATTCACCCCAAAAAAAAATTCATTTGCCAAGTTATATGGTGTGTAGGTCACAGGTCTACAGAGATTATGGAATTCTCATACATTATCACACAAAGTGCATGTCCATGAGTAGGAGCCATATGTTACCCCATGAGGGGTGACACATTTTTGGATATGCTAGCAAGGGTTTCAAGTTGTTTCTTGCATGATGTGTCATTCTCATATTCCCTAGATCTAGATAGAGTTCTTCTTAGTGTCCACCGAAAACATGATCGTGCTAGCTCAAATATGGTGTAGCTCACTTTCATTACAACTCCTTTTTTATTAAGGTTGGTTTTCATTGATGTCAAACCTTGAAGAAATCCCCGTAGCACAAGGTTTGGGTAATGGAACCAAGATTGTTTGATGTAAATATGACTCATTATTATCTTGTCATCGTTGATAAGAAGTAAAAATGGATGAACTCCAAAGTGGTCCCCTTATGGTGAAAGCTCTCACGGGAAGTCGCTTTGCAGAGTAAGAGAACCCATGCTTATTTTAGGAATAATGAGATGAAGGACAGTGAATTTGTCAATGAAACTATCCTATATCGATAGTGTTTATCATGCCATTTCCGGTGGTATGTGGAACGTCACATAACTCCTCACGGTTAGAGAGTTATGAACATATGAAGTTGGAGAACCCCTCATAAGTCTTATAGAAGCCCCCAAGGGTCAAAGTGTTTTTCAAAAGAAATTATTTTAAATGAAGAATCCCTAAAATAAGGAAAGTGTAAGGCTACATGAAGATATAAATAAGAGGCAAATCTCACTCATTATACACACACTTGTACATATTGTATATCTATTTTCTTATGTAAATCTTCTTGTAAATACTTGTGGATACATCTGAAGTGGCAAACGTTTGAGGTAGCACAAAGGGTTTACAGAGAAATTCTCGGAATTACAGTAAAACCCTATTTTCTGAGGTGTACGTGGGTTTTCTATGTACAATTTGCGTACATGCTAACTTATATGCGGGATGTCTGTGTACAAGCTTCATACATGCTGAGTTATACACGGGGTGTGTGTGTACAAGGTGCATACATGCTGGTAAATCCATGGAAACTTGAAGAGATGAAGATGCATAGGTTCTAGATTATGAGATCAAGCTCCCATGAAGGTCTAAAGTGCTCAGATACATCAGATCCATCCAATGGTTCAAAAGGTATGTCTTATTTATATGAATAGTTGAATTTTGATGTATGCATGAGGAATGGCAATGGAGATTTGAGGATTCTCCCTAGAGAGACTAGTGGCTTCATGGGATATTTTGCGTAAGTCAGATCTACATAAATATAGTGTTGGTATATTCATCATTGATACTTCTTGTGAGGAACATCTTGTATTTCTTGGCATATGGCTAAGGGTTTTTATGGTACATGATTGAGAGCTTGTATTTGTGTAGTAGTTGATGTATTAAGAGACTAAATATCAGAAAGGGGTTGATTACTAAGATCATGTGAGGGATATTATACGTGTTCATGATTACACATACCTATATGACACATGAATAGAGAAAGACATACTTTTCTTGAGTAAAGGTTATATATGACGATGCATGCACAAGGTACAGTTACAGTCTGGATACAATGACAGGTTACATATCTATGTGAATGAAGTTACAGAAGGTCAGAAATTTTCAAGAAAAGGAAACCCTAGTTTTCAGAAGGCATACGCAGGTTGCATAACAGTTTGGTAGCATACATGCGTGGGATTCATAACAGATAGGGCGTGTACATACACGGGATGCAACACTACAGGTTGTGTATCTGTTGTAATTTTTGTAGATATATGTTCAGTTCAGGTACAAATTGATTACAGGGGAGTTGTACAGATTGGATACAGGTCAGTGGTATAGGTTGTTACAGTTGTACAGCAGTATATATCACAGTGAAAAATTGACATTGTTTCCATAATTCTACTTATACTTAAGGGAGGTTGGACGATGCAATGACAGGTGGTTATAGCCACCTTCTAGTTGTATCCGGAGAACACAGAGGTTTGTAGCCTCCTTCTGGTTATAGCCAAAGAATTGGGGAGTTGGAGCTTCCCTCAGGTTGTAGCCTGAGAAACTATGGGGTTGGAGCCTCCTTCCAGTTGCAGCTGGAAAACAAAGTAAGTTGGTGCTTCCAATGAATGTAATTCTTCAAGACATATAAGAAAAATCATTCTGTGGTTTTATCCCGATTTGGGTTTCCACATAAAACACTGGTGTACTATGTATGTGTGTGATTGTTCATTTCCTATTGCTCATTATTGGATAATAATTCTACATTGATATAACACTTGGATTATTTGGAGAAAAAGGATTATAATTATGCTATTACTGATTCACCCCCCCCCTCTCAGTAATCCAACTATTGGTATCAGAGCAGGTTCCTTCAGAAATTACTTTAACCACTGAAAGGTAGATCATGGAAAGTACCAACTTGTATAAAAATGGAATAGCATAGTTTGATGGATAGAAGTATGATTTTTGGAGCATAAGGATGAAGACATATATACAAGCAAAGGGATTTCAACTTTGGCAATCAATTGTAGATGGATATGTTGGTTGTGGAGCCTGATTATCTTCCTGATTTATAGGTCTTTTACTTTCAGCCGTGTTTATACCCCATGAAGTATTTACACCCCAGAAGTATGTACACTCTTCCACGTAGGGGAGTGCAGAGGGGGGGTACCCCCTCTGCGAGGTCTGGGGGGGCTATCCCCCCGTCTGGGGGGTATGGGGGCAAGCGAGCCCCCAGCAGGGGTTCAGGGGCGAAGCCCCCAAAGCAAAAATTTAATTATAAAAGTATATTGTAATTTCATTTTAAATCTGGACCGTTTATTATAAGGTCGCAGATCTAACTATAGAGATTATGTTAGGATTTTTTTCCCTAGAAGGCAACCCTCTTTTATGAGGGAAATGTATTGCAGCTATGGTTGATGGTGAATATTGTATTATGAGAGAGGAGACTATGAGAGAAAGAAGAGGAAGTTACAGTGGGTTTCGTTGTAGGTTGTATCCCTTCATTTGCTGGATAATAATAAAGGAAGGACCTGGCAATTTCTCTGGTGGACGTATCCCACACTGGGTGAACCACGTAAATCTATGTCTCTCTTGTATTGTGTGTCTTCTATGTTTTGTTTCTGCATTTGTTTTATTTTATTTCTCTGCGGTCCTGTTTTTCTAACAGGATACACAGCACCAACAATTCCACAAACAAATGAAAAAAAAATGAAACTCGGTGAGAATAATTCCAAAGCTACAAATGCACTTTTGAATGGTTTTAGTGATATGGTATTCACCCTAAGTTGCACATTGTAAATCCGCTAAAGAGATTTGGGACAAGCTTCAAAATATTTATGAAGGAGATACAAAATTCAAAGCAACAAAGCTTCAAAATTATAGAGGTCAGTTTGAACAACTAAAAATGAAGGAAGATGAGAATATTGTAGCCTACTTCTTATGAGTCTATGAAACAGTGAATGAAATCATAAGATTGGGAGAAGAAATCGAAGAATTTGTAATTGTTCAAAAGGTAGTAAGATCTCTTCCTATGAGATTCAACCCTAAGATATCAGCACTAGAAGAAAGATTGGATCTAAACTCAATAAGCATGGACGAACTGCATGGAATCTTCACATCATATGAAATGAGAACTGAATAGGAAAATCCAGATGTAAAAGAAGCAGCCTTCAAAGCATCCAAAAGATCAAAGCAAAAGAATAAGGAACAAGAAGAATATAGCAGCAACAGCGACGTCTCGGAACTTTGTCAAAATACTGAAAAAGGGAACCAACGGTAGGTATAGAGGTAAGCTTCCTTTAATTTGTTTTAATTATGATGGCATTGGTCATTTTTCTAACAAATGTCCTCATAAGAAAAAGAGAAATGATGAAGGTTACTCAAAAGGAAAAAACACATATAAAGGAAAAAGAACTACAAAGAAAGATTTCAAGAAAAGCTTATGCATCAAAGAAGACATCTCATCATCAGATAAAGATGAAATCAGTGACAATGAGACAGGAAGAGTTCTATTCATGGTAGTAAAAGATTCTGAAAAAGAAGACTCTGAAGAAGAATATGAAGAAGTCGAAGAAGGATATGAAGAAGTCAAAGAAGAAATTGAAGAGGCGGAAGTTGACTATCGAGAAGAATTAATGTGTGCCATAGAATTTATCAGAAGAGAAAAGAAGAAAAACAAGAAATCATAAGCAGAACTAGACAAGAAAAAGGACACTCGAGAACTAGAACAAATGATCACAAAATTGAAGGTTCAAATAGAAGAAGATAAAATAATTGAAGAAGCACTCAAAGAACAACTAGAAGAAAAGGACAAGATCATTGGAAACTTGGAAGCAGAGATTGTCACACTAAGAAAGGATATTCAAAAGAAAAATATGTAGAATAGCTCAAAAGTTCTGGATGACATTATCAGTAGTCAAAAATCTCATATTGACAAGTCTAGACTTGGATACAATCAAACAAAAAAGGGGTCAAGCTCCAAAACAACAAAGCAAGAAACAAATCCAAAATGCTATGCAAAAACAATCAAAGGGGATAGGAAGATATACAAGGAAGATTATAGGGACACTCCTCCACCGAGAAGATTCAAATTTCAGAATCAACAATAGACAAATAGGCCTCAATAAGAAGAAGGATTCATAAGAGAACCTCCTTTCAGAATATCTTCAATGCCCAGGTATCAAACTATATTTTTTGTCTTATGTTATGCATGTAATAATTTTGGATATAAAGTTGTGAATTGCAGAGCTAACAACAAGAACAATAACAACTTTGAGAGTCATGCGCAAAGGGGTTATTCAAGAAGACCTAGTGAAACAAAAAGAATATGTTACAACAGGTTTGAATCTTTGAGCACTAAAGTGGAATGTTACAAATGTAACAATTTTGGACACGTGGCCAAATATTGATGAATGAAAGTCTCTCGTAAAGAACCTCAAAATAATAACAATAGTCATAGACAAGAACCTCAGAAAATGACATGGATAAGAAAGCAAGATCAGTATAGCAATGAAGAATGCACAGTCGCTCTACAAGCTAAGCAAAAGAAAAATGGCTAGTATGTTGAAAGTGGGTGTTCAAAACACATGGCAGGTGATAGAGACAAATTTCTTACATTTTGAAAGGAAATAAATGGACCATTCTCCTTCGGAAATAATAATTCAGCCAAAATAATTGGAGAAGGCACAGTCTGAATTGGGAACAAGAATGAAAAGGCACAAAATGTTCTACCGGTAGAAGAGATGAAACATAATCTTCTAAGTGTGAGTCAAATGTGTGACCAAGGTCATAAAGTTACTTTCGATTCACAGAAGTGTGAGATAAGAAGAGAAGGTTCATGGAAATTGGTCGGTACAACTGCTAGAACTTCAAACAACATATATGTGTTAAGTGAAATTGGAAATGAAAAGTGTTGTTTAGGACAGGAAGATGAAAGTTGGTTATGGAACAAAAGAATGGGTCACATGCATTTTGATAACCTTGTCAAAGTCAGCAAAAGAGAAGCAGTCAAAGAAATTCCCTAGATCATGAAACCAACCAACACTTTATGCAAGCATTGTCAACAAGGAAATAAAACAAAGACCAGGTTCAAATAAAAGGACTATTCAACAACAAGACCACTAGAAATTGTGCATACTGATCTATTTGGACCAACTACAAAAAAGGGTTTAAAAGGTGAGAGATACTTTATGTTATTAGTTGATGATTATACAAGAATGACTTCAGTTTGCTTTCTCAAGAACAAGTCAGAAGATTTTGAAAACTTCAAGATCTACAAGGAAATGGTTGAAAATGAGATGGATTCAAGAATCAAATGCTTGAGATCTGATAATGGAGGAGAGTTAACTTCAAAGGAATTTATGGACTACTGCAGTAGTCATAGAATAAAAAGGCAATTCTCCATTGCTAGGACACCTCAATAGAATGGAGTTGTTGAATGAAAGAAGAGGACAATACAAGAAATGGCTCGAACAATGCTAACGGATTCCAAATTGACAGATATATTTTGTACACAGGCAGTGCATACAACAGTTCACATTCAAAACAGAGTAATGCTCAGAAACAACACTGATAAAACTCCCTATGAGCTTCGGAAAGGAAGACTAGCAAATGTGAAGCACTTCAGAGTTTTTGGAAGCAAATGCTACATCAAAAGAGAAGATGGAAGAATGGGAAAGTTTGACTCTCGTGTGGAAAAAGGAGTACTTGTTGGATACTCAAGTACAAGGAAAGCATACAAGTGTTACAATCTAAGATTGAACAAAGTTGTGGAAAGCATCAACGTAACAATTGATGAAACAAGCAGACCAGAATCAACGGAAGAAGAAAAAAAATCAATGGAACAACTTTTCGAAGAAGAAACAAAAGATGAAGTAGAAGAGGAATATGAAGAGAATCCAACAGAAACAGAAGAGCAAGTTCAGCAAGCATCTCCAAAGACACCTAGCATACGAGTATAGAAGAATCATCCTTTAGATCATATTATTGGAAACAAAGATGCAGGAGTTGAGACTAGAATAAAAATCCGTTAACCAGAACAAACACACCTAGCACTCTTATCTACACTTGAACCAAACCATTTTGAAGAAGCTAGGAAGGATGAATTTTGGAATAAGGCCATGGATGAAGAATTGGATCAAATAGAGAAAAATGACACTTGGGAATTGGTTCCAAGACCAAAGAATAAGAATGTGATCAACACAAAATGGGTTTTCATGAATAAATTAAATGAAGATGGACAAGTTACAAGGAACAAAGCTAGATTGGTATGTAAGGGATATGCACATATTGAAGGAATCGACTTTAAAGAGACATTTTCCCCAATTGCCATAATGGAAGCAATCTGTTTTCTTTTAGCCTATGCATGCTCCAAAAATGTTAAAGTATATCAGATGGACGTAAATTAAAGAAGGCCTTGTATGGTCTAAAATAGGCTCCTAGAGCATGGTACTCTAGACTAGATAAGTATCTACAACATGCAGGGTTTATAAAAGGAAGTGCAGACAACAACCTCTACATCAAGGTAAGTCAAGGTAATATTTTATTAATTGAAATTTATGTTGATGATATTATTTTTGGTAGTGATGATGACAGGTTAAGCCAGAAATTTGCAAAAGATATGCAGAATGAATTTGAAATGTCATTACTTAGAGAACTATCCTTCTTTTTGGGACTTCAGATATGTCAAAGAAACCAAGGAATATTTATTTCTCAAACCAAGTATATCAGAGAAATTCTAAAGAGGTTCGGAATGGAAGATTGCAAACCAGTTATCACTCCAATGCAAACCAGTTGCAAGTTGAGAAAAGATGATGATTCGAAGTCTCCATATCAGAGGCAATATAGGTCAATGATTGGCAGCCTACTATATGTGACAGCATCCAGACTAGATGTAATGCAAACAGTTGGACAGGTGGCACAATTTCAAGCAGCACCAAAGGAGTCACATGTGTTAGCAGTGAAAAGAATTTTTAGATTTCTCAAAGGAACATAAGAGTTTGGATTATGGTATCCAAAAGGAAAGGATCTATCACTTATTGCCTACGCAGATGTAGAATGGTCAGGTTGTATTGATGACCGACGAAGCACCAGTGGAGCAGCGTTCTACTTGGGTGAGTGTTTAGTATCATGGCTAAGCAAGAAACAATCATCAGTATCTTTATCTACAGCCGAGGCAGATTATATTGCAGCAACATCATGTTGTACACAGGTTCTTTGGATGAAATAAACTCTGACAGATATACAGGTTGAGTATGATGAGCGCATTCCAATATATTGTGATAATACAAGTGCCATAAAAGTATCTCGAAGAACTCAGTGATGCACTCCAAGACGAAGCACATTTCAATCAAGTATCACTTTCTACGGAAGCAGGTTGCAGAAAAGAACATCAGAGTTGAATCTCTGGGCACAAAAGAACAAGTGGCAGACATATTCACAAAACCACTTCCATGGGAATCCTTTGAATATCTTCTCCAGAGACTTGGAGTTATTTATACTCCAAAATGAATCATTTTTTAATGCTTATCTTATATGTCTTAGATTTACACGAGGAATCACCATAAGAGGACAGTTCAGTCAGGGGGAGAAACCCCAGATGGAAAGATACCTTTGCCATTGATGACAAAGGGGGAGAGATTTATGAGATGTAGAGGACAGAGGCAAAGGACAGAGCCATGGTTCCAGGGGAGCAAATTTATCAGATACAGAGGACAGAGGCATGGTTCCAAGGGGAGCATGAGTGATATGATTTTAGTATTGTATCAGAGTGTTTCCATCAATGCCAAAGGGGGGTATTGTTGATTAAGGTTGGTTTTCATTGATGTCAACCCTTGAAGAGAGCCCCATAGCACAAGGTTTGGGTAATGGAACCAATATTGTTTGATGTACATATGACTCATTATTGTCTTGTCATGGTTGATAAGAAGTAAAAATGGATGAACTCCAAAGCGGTCCCCTTATGGTGAAATCCCTCACGGGAAGACGCTTTGCAGAGTAAGAGAACCCATGCTTATTTGAGGAATAATGAGATGAAGGATACTGAATTTGTTAGTGAAACTATCCTAGATGGATAGTTCTTGTCATGCCATTTCCGGTGGTATGTGGAACATCACATAACTCCTCAAGGTTAGAGAGTTATGACCATATGAAGTTGGAGAACCCCTCATAAGTCTTATAGAAGCCCCCAAGGGTCAAAGTTATTTTCAAAAGAAATTATTTTAAATGAAGAAACCCTAAAATAAGGAAAGTGTAAGGCTACATGAAGATATAAATAAGAGGCAAAGCTCACTCATTATACACACACGTGTACATATTGTATATCTATTTTCTTATGTAAAGCTTCTTGTAAATACTTGTGGATACATTTGATGTGGCGAACATTTGAGGTAGCATGAAGGGTTGACGGAAAAATTCTCGGAATTACAACAAAACCCTATTTTCTGAGGTGTACACGGGTTGTCTGTGTACAAGTTGCGTACATGCTTAGTTATACGTGGGTTGTCTATGTACAAGTTGCGTACATGTTGAGTTATACATGGGATGTATGTGTACAAGGTACGTACATGTTGGTAAATCCATGGAAACTTGAAGAGATGAAGATGCAGAGGTTCTAGATTCTAATATAAAGCTCCCAAGAAGGTCTAAAGTGCTTAGATACATTAGATCGATCCATTGGTTCAAAAGGTATGTCTTATTTCTATGAATAGCTAGATTTTGATGTATGCATGAGGAATGACAATGGAGATTTGAGGATTCTCCCTAAAGAGACTAGTGGCTTCATGGGATCTTCTGCATAAGTCAGATCTATATAAATACAATGTTGGTATATTCATCATTGATACTTCTTGTGAGGCACATCTTGTATTTATTGGCATATGGCTAAGGGTTTTTATGGTACATGGTTGAGAGCTTGTATTTGTGTAGTAGTTGATGTATTGAGAGACTGAATATCAGAAAGGGGCCGATTAATAAGATCATGTGAGGGATATTATACTTGTTCATGATTACACATACCTATATGACACATGACTAGAGAAAGACATACTTGTCTTGAGTAAAGGTTATATATGAGTATGCATGCACAAGTTACTGTTACAGTCTGGATATAGTGACAGGTTACAGATCTATGTGAATGAAGTTACAGAAGGTCATAAGTTTTCAAGAAAAGGAAACCCTAGTTTTCATAAGACGTACGCATGTTGCATAACATTTTGGTAGCATACATACGTGGGCTGCATAATAGATAGGTCGTGTACATATGCGGGTTGCAACACTACAGGTCATGTATCTATTTTATTTTTTGTAGATATGTGTTCAGTTCAGGTATAGATTGATTACAGGGAAGTTGTGCAGATTGGATACAGTTCAGTGGTACAGGTTGTTACAGTTGTACAACATTATATCTCACAGTGACAGATTAGCAGTGGTTCCATCATTCTACTTATACTTCAGAGTGGTTGGATGGGGCAAGGACAGGCGGTTGTAGCCACATTCCGGTTGTAGCCGAAGAACATAGGTGGTTGTAGCCTCCTTTTGGTTGTAGCCAGAGAATTGGGGAGTTGGAGCTTCCCTCAGGTTGTAGCCTGAGAAGCTAGGGGGTTGGAGCCTCCTTCCAGTTGCAGCTGGAAAACAAAGGAAGTTGGTGATTCTAATGAATGTAATTCTTCAAGACATATAAGAAATAGCATTCTGTGGTTTTCTCCCGATTTGGGTTTCCACGTAAAACACTAGTGTACTGTGTATGTGTGTGATTGTTCATTTCCTATTGCTCATTATTGGATAATAATTCCACATTGATATAAAAATTGTATTATTTGGAGAAAAAGGATTATAATTACGCTATTACTGATTCACCCCCCCTCTCAGTAATCCAACACTCCTTAGATAATAGATGCATTGTTGTATGGTATGGAATGGTTCCTATTTTCTTCGCTTGACATTCCATGTATCAATACTTGTTTGGAAATGATGATGTAACTTATTATCTCATCATAAAGTGGTAAACACCTAATGATTTCCTAGTAGCATTTCATAACATTACATGGTTTTATGACTTTACTTGTAGTACCTTGGGGAACATGTTTTATGTTAGACATGTGTCATCTCTTGGATTAACCTATACCATTGGKTTCTTAGGATAGATATCATTATCCATATTCCAACCATGCTAATCATTTTCCAAATCCCGAGTGTTATTCATTCCATCCATATAAAAAATTGCATCTTGGTCATGTATGATTTCTCAAAGGTCAAAAGGAAAGGTCAAATTGATAAAGCCTGAGTCAATAATCCAATAAGGAAAAGAGGTGAAGAGATCAAGTCAAAATCCAAATATAAATCTTTAGCAATGCTCCCTCACTATGAGGCCAATGCCCCTAGTCTCTAGTTTGTCTATGAATATCTAAATAAAAGGAACTTGTTCGATAAAACAAACATTAAAAAAAATAATTCTTAAAGGGGTAGTAAGAAATAATGTTAAGGATGGTAACTCAATGTTAAGCTATCTCTAGAAGGATATTATATCTAAAAACCCTAGCTAAATAAAGGTGGATGAATAAATAAATGACTGATAAGACTTGTGCATGTCTAAGACATTGAGGGTCATCACATGAACTCATTCCCCATTCCCTTTCATCATTATTAATTATTTTTTCCTATCTTTCACCTAGGTGCTTAGGAAATATGTGTTGTCTTAGGACTTGATGCATGTATAAGGGTCAATATTGTTCCCCTTGGTAAGTCTTAGGAAAATATTAAAACCAACCCCCTTTTTTATGTTGAGTTAAGAGATGTCACCAGGTTCTACCAATTAATGGCTTGCTAAGACTTGTGCATGTCTAAGACGTTGAGGGTCATTACATGAAGTCATTCTCCATTCCCTTTCATTATTATTAATTATTTTTTCCTATCTTTCACCTAGGTGCTTAGGAAATATGTGTTGTCTTAGGACTTGATGCATGTATAAGGGTCAATATTGTTCCCCTTGGTAAGACTTAGGAAAATATTAAAACCAACCCCCTTTTTTATGTTGTGCTAAGAGATGTCACTAGGTTGTACCAATTAATGGCTTTCTAAGAGGCTAGACTCATCGCTTCAAGTGGGTATTGTGCATTGGTATACATGTATTATGCCTCAAGATCCATGACATTGCATTGGGATCCATGATGCTACATTGGGATCCATGTACTCATATATGATCATATCTACATACATTGGGATCCATACCATTTTCTGTTAGGGTCCTAACCCGCACATAGGTAGATCACTATATTCGGATGTAATAAAGGTCAATATTAATAAGGCCTTTCAATAAAATAGAATAAGGTGGATGTAAGAAGACCTAATAGAAGCTTCCACTTATAGAAGGATCTTCCTCTAGATGCTTCTCTTGATAGACATTTTTAGTATAAATAAGGGTCGAGGGTATGAAAATCCTAGCTTGGAGATTATTGTAACAGAGCGTTGCTCGACTGGAGGTTGCCCCCTTGAAGAGGCCCGTGAACATTGCTTTCTGAATCAAAGTGCTATTTATGTTGTTATTCTTATATCATTTCTATGTTATTGTGGAGATTATGTTGGTTATATTACTGTTATTCTGCCATTTCTAGCATTTTATTTCTATTCTGCATACTTTTTATATTTGTTATATTACAAGTCGTATCAGAGCACTTTCCTTGGCAGAAATTGTGATATTTTTTTTTCAGGGTAGAGACGCATTCCAATGTATTTAAGCCACAAAGATTTGTCGTTACACGCATAAACCTACGGTTGAGGGATTCATACATGCAATAAATACAAGTGGTTCTTAAGTGCACATCTGTTGGCCACCCTTGTAACCCCTGTTGGTACCCCTTCAAGTGGTAGAGCATCAGACAACACCTATGTACGGATCGGCCTAGATTTCCTAAAGCCTTCTTTAGATAAATCGATCGACCGCCTGACTGCTATAGTACCACTAAGAAAAACACTCGGGAAGACACTCTCTAGTACCTGGGTAGTCGGGTAGTACGGCTAAGGGTACGGTCTATCCTCTTTAGTTAGTGCCCTGAGATATTGGGCCAAGTACTATTGTTGGACCTCGCACGTATATCAAAGAGCTATATCACAGGGCAAACCCTTGTCTATAGAACCCTTGAATACCTAACCCTTGGGGGACAGAAACATAAACAAATTAAAACAGACAATATCTATTGTTGCGCAACTGTGTTCGGGTTGCCAAGTAAATACACATTTATTTCTGGTTAAACATTTGGGGATTTCATTGTTGTAGTATTCTTCAGGCCAGAGTATAACTCCGCAGTTGTATAAAAAAAAATAAAAAATCTGGAAACTTTTTCACCATTATTTGAGATGTATTCCATTGGATTAATCTCTTCGCCCTTATCACATTCATCAATATCATTTTTTGGTAAAAAAATTTACCCCACCCGCTACTTTTTAGTTCACCCATCATCGTGGCCCATACCCGTAGCCAAGACCTGGAAGCTCGCTTCAACACCTTGCAATCTAGTTTCCTCGAGACCCAAAAAGAAGTGAAACAACTCAGTGCTATTGTTGCCTCCATCGATACATCCATCAATACAACCATAAATACAACCATGCAGTCCTCAATGGAGGAAGTCAAACAAGAACTGACCACCCAGCTTGAATCCATCTTTGCATCACTCTGCACCAAACTGAATATCCCTACAGATGACCCTTTCTCTGATGCAGCTCCAAAGACTGAAGTTGAACATTCCTCCCATTCCCATACCTTTCAGCCCCATCACTTTCAACATGACCTACGCCTTCCACGGGTGGATGTGACCAAATTTGATGGCTTGGACCCCACTGGTTGGGTAACCCAAATGGAACATTATTTCTCTTTATACGGCATTACAGATGACTTGGCCAAACTCCAGTATGGTGTTCTCCATCTAGATCAAGAATGTTGGCAATGGTGGCAATGGAGAAAAACTTCTCGTTAAGGGTATATTGCTTGGACCCAATTTTTGACTGAGCTTTATGAATGCTTTGACATGGACACCAACCATTTGGGCCATTTGACAAAGTTAAAACAATCAAGAACAATAGAAGACTTCATAGCTACCTTTCAGCACCTGGCTTTTCGAACAGAGGGCATGACTGATGCTTTCTTTCGAGAGTGTTTTATCAGCAGCCTTAAGGATGAGATTCGGGCCCATGTCCTCATGGCTCGACCCTCGAGTTGGGTGGAGGCTACTGAAAGAGATAAAGAAGAATAATAGGTTGTATCCTCTCAAAACTGAAACCCTCCTTTATCCCTCGCCCTAAACCCATAAATCCCACTACTCCCTCCACCCCATTAAAGATCCAAAAATTGACCAGGGCTGAAATGGCTGAACACCAACTCAAAGGCCTTTGTTATAATTGTGATGACAAATATTTCCCGGGCCACAAGTGTAAGGAAAAAAAGATTTTTATGGCCATCTCTGAGGATATTTCGGAAGATGATGTTGAAACTCCCCTTGTGTCTGAGTCACCTAAAATCACTGACATAACCCCTCCCTCAAACCCTCCCGAAGTGGAACCGATCATTTCCCTCAATGCTCTCATTGGCTTCTCCGCTCCCCAAACCCTCAAGTTAATTGGTTACATCAAGCATCGGAAGGTCATCATCCTGGTTGATAGTGGAAGCACACATAATTTTATTCATCGCCGCATTGCCCAAGAAACTCATTGCTACATCCATGTCATCAACAATTTCCAAATCATGATTTCCAATGGTGGTTCCATGAAATGTGAAGGGCGCTGTGAAAATGTGCATCTCCAAATTGGTGACTACCACCTAAAATCCCATATGTTTTCTATCGACATGGGTGGTTGTGAGATTGTGTTAGGTGCAGACTGGCTAAGAACTTTGGGTCCCATTCTCATGGATTTTAAGGCATTAGCCATGCAATTCGACCAGGAAGGCCACCAATATAAATTCCAAGGCATCATTGTTGGTTCACCTGAGGTCATTAGTTCCCATCACATGGAAAATCTGCTAAAAAAAGGTCATTCTGGTGTCATTGCCCAACTCCATGTCATACAAGCAACAGAGACACCCCCGGTGCAGCAAGACCTCCAAGCCCTCCTTTCTAAACATCAAATGGTATTTTCCACTCCCCAAGGACTCCCTCCTTCCTGTGGTGTTCATGATCATTCCATTCCCCTTGTACCCGGAACCCTTCCTCCCAATATCCGTCTATATCACCACCCCTTTTAACAAAAAAATGAAATTGAGAAAATGGTCCAGGAACTCCTTAATGCAGGCATTATCCGCCCTAGTACAAGCCCTTATTCTTCTCCTGTAGTCATGGTCCTGAATAAATAAGGTTCTTGGAGAATGTGTCCTGACTTCCGTGCCCTCAACAAACTGACAATTAAAGACAAATTTCCCATTCATGTCATTGATGACCTCCTAGATGAATTGAGTGGCGCCCAATTCTTTACTAAACTTGATCTTCTCTCGAGCTATCACCAGATATGTATGAAAGAGGCAGACATTCCCAAGATGGCCTTTCAAACTCATGAGGTCCACTATGAGTTTTTGGTCATGCCCTTTGGCTTGTGTAATGCCCCCTCCACCTTCCAAAGCCTCATGAATCATGTCTTTCGTCCCTTTCTCCATCATTTTGTCTTAGTTTTCTTTGATGATATCCTCATCTATATAAAAACCTAGACAGACCATCTTACTCATGTGGATCGAGTTCTCCATCTACTCTCTCAGCACCAACTTTTCCTGAAACAATCTAAATGTTCTTTTGGTGCCTCAGAAGTAGAATACTTGGGTCATCTAGTTGGCAAGGATGGCGTCAGGGTGGATCCAAAAAAGATTGAATCTATGCAAGACTGGCCGCACCCAAAGACTCTCAAAAGCTTGTGTGAATTTTTGGGCTTAACAGGGTATTATCACAAGTTTGTTAAGAATTATGGAAAGATTGCAACACCTCTCACTGCTCTCCTCAAAAAGAACTCTTTCACTTGGACTCCAGCCACTGCTCAATATTTTCAAACCTTGAAGACGACCATGTGCACCACTCTGGTTCTGGCCCTTCCTGATTTCACAAAGACCTTTGTGTTGGAATGTGATGCCTCAGGGAAAGGAATCGGTGCTATCCTGATGCAAGAGGGTCGACCCTTGGCCTTCACCAGCAAGCAACTATCTAAAAGGAATATGGAAAAACCCATTTATGAAAAGGAAATGTTGGCTATTATGCATGTCATTGATCTATGGCGCCTTTATCTCTTGGGGCAATGTTTCCAAATTAATACATACCATCAAAGCCTCAAGTACTTTCTGGAACAATGCATTTCCCCCCCGGAGCAACAAAAATGGGTGACTAAGCTCTTTGGATATGATTATGAGATCATTTACAAGAAGGGAAAAGACAATGTGGTGGCGGATGCATTGTCCTGAAAATATGAAGAAGAAGGATCCCTTTTTTCTCTTTCCTTCATTGTACCATATTGGCTCCAAGTTGTGTGCCAGGAATGGCTACAATATCCCAAAATTTCGCATCTGATCCAAAAATTGCAGACCAATGCTCTAGCTCCCCTAGGGTACTCTTGGCTCTAGGATGAGCTTCGATACAAAGGTCATTTGTATTTAAGCAAACAATCAAAGCTTAAATCCATGGTACTTTCTGAGCTTCATGCTACACCCACAGCGGGGCACTCTAGGTTCACCAAAACCTATGACAGGGTCAAACGTTCTTTTTTCTGGGATGGTATGAAACAGGACATCCGTAATTTTGTCGTTGAATGTGAGGTGCGTCAACGCAACAAGGGAGAAATAGTCAAATCTCCGGTCACACTACAACTGCTTTCGATTCCACCTGTTGTTTGGAAGGATATCTCTATGGACTTTATTAGCAGCTTACCCAAATCGGGAAATAAATTAGTCATAATGGTGGTTGTGGATCGCCTTTCCAAGTATGCTCATTTCTACACTCTTCAACACCCATTTACTACATCCACGGTGGCTCAAATTTTCATGGACTAGGTCTTCAAGCTTCATAGCATGCCGCACTCTATTGTTTTTTATCGTGACCCAACTTTCACAAGCAATTTTTGGCAAGAATTGTTTAAGCTACAGGGCACCCGATTGCATCTCATCACATCTTATCATCCCCAGACTGATGGTCAAACGGAAGTTGTCAACAAGTGTTTGGAAACATATCTGAGGTGTTTTGCCTCTAAAAAGAAAAATCAGTGGGCTCAATGGTTACCCCTGGTTGAATGGTGGTACAACACTTCCTACCATACAGCTACACGCATGACTCCTTTTGAAGCAGTATATGGACAGAAGCCACCTTCAGTTCTCTCATACTTACTGGGTACCTCGAAGGTCCAGGCGGTTGAACAAACACTTACAGTTCGAGGGGATATTCTTCGTACCATTAAAGAGAACTTGGTCATGGCACAGAATCGTATGAAGCAACAAGAATATCAAGGTCGCTCTGAACGTCAATTTGCAGAAGGAGATCAGGTGTTTCTGCGATTGCAACCATACAAGCAAACTTCCCTCAAGGCTGAGCATTGCCAGAAGCTAGCGCCCAAATTTTATGGTCCTTATACAGTTCTCAAGCGTGTGGGACAAGTCGCCTATCAGTTAGCTCTACCCAGTCAATCGAAGCTACATCATGTTTTTCATGTTTCATGCTTAAAGAAGGTGATTGGAACAAGGTGCCAAATTCAAACCAACCTTCCCGAGTTAGTTGAAGAAGGATCCATTTGGCTACAAACAGAAGCAGTTTTGGACCAGCGTGAGCGTCGCCTACGTCAAAGAACCATCAAGGAAGTGCTAGTCCAGTGGAAAGATACAACTCCAGCAAATGCCACTTGGGAACCAGCTACCATTTTGCAGCAGTTTCCACATCTCAAGCCTTGAGGACAAGGTTGTTTTTAAAGGGGCGGACATGTTAGGGTCCTAACCCACACATAGGTAGATCAATATATTCAGATGTAATAAAGGTCAATATTAATAAGGCCTTTCAATAAAATAGAATAAGGCGGATGTAAGAAGACCTAATAGAAGCTTCTGCTTCTAGAAGGATCTTCCTCTAGATGCTTCTCTTGAAAGACATTTTTAGTATAAATAAGGGTCGAGGGTATGAAAACCCTAGCTTGGAGATTATTGTAACAAAGAATTGCTCGACTGGAGGTTGCCCCCTCGAAGAGGCCTGTGAACATTTCTTTATGAATCAAAGTGCTATTTTTGTTGTTATTCTTATATCATTTATGTGTTATTGTGGAGATTATGCTGGTTATATTACTATTATTCTGCCATTTCTAGCATTTTATTTCTATTCTGCATACTTTTTATATCTGGTATATTACATTTTCCTTGGGATTCATGTCACCGCATTGGGATCCATGATAGTGCATTGATCCATGAGAGGGATGTCATGTCACCACACATGCCACATGGAACACTCAAATTCATTATCCTTTATCAATTGGACATTTCGTTCACACTTATGCATTATTTATCTCTCCTTGGACCACACATGGGAGTTCTTAATGCATTGGAGGAGTTGGTTACAAATTATGGAGGTGGTTATAGGCTGTTATTTGGACCTTGTGATGATGTGGCATGCTTTATTTTTATCTACTTGAGAAGCACCCACCTAGACGAGGCCACACATGCCATTTATCTTGACTTTTTTAATTGGATGGCTCACACGTGTGAGAGGTAATGTCATCTTCTTGAGTTTGTTATTCCAGACTTGGACTTTTCCATCATTTGAGGGAATTGGTTGGAGGATCTTTGGGAGTATTTGGACAATGTTGACTCAATCATTCACCGTCTCATGGGAAAATTTCACCTTTATTGAGGATTGCACCTAATTTATTATCTCCCTCTAGCCCATATTTGTGGGATTTATTATTATATTTGGACCATTCTTTAGGTTCATTTAGCTCTTGGAGGGTTTTGAGGGATTTGTTAGATGATTTGTTGTTATTTCCCATGGTTTTGATTGGGTTAATGGTTTTGACCTCATAGTATTAAGCTAGCACATTGTGTTGTATTGTATTTGAGGAGGCTCTTCACCTATAAAAGGAAGAGTCCTCCCTCATTTAAAACCATTGGATATTAATGAGAAAATTGGCTTAATATTTTTTTGAGAATCTATTTCTTTTATTTGTTAATGTTTAGTAATTTTCAAGGTTTATATAAGAACTTTTAAAGGATTTTTTGAAATAAAAATGATACTAAAGGCCACATACCACCGGAAACAACATGATGTATACTATCCGTCCATGGATGTTGTATCTACATGTGTATTTTCTTTCATGTCCAAATACCTTCATCAATCTTGCGGTCCAAAACCCATGACTAGGGTTGACATCAATGACAACAACCAATCTTCCAACAATCTCCCCCTTTGTCATTGATGGAAACACTCATGCTTCCCCTATCATCATGATCCCAA
>ML801889.1:104608-120482 GCA_009831015.1 Picea engelmannii | reverse complement strand
ACTTTCTTATTTTGTAATTATTTTCTTTAATTATTTTCAGGGCCTACATGTACTTCCTTTTTCAATTCACTTTGTCATCTTCAAAAATTCATTTCTCCTCAACCATGAGTATCCATGTGACGTGCCACATACCACCGGAAACAGTATGATGTATACTATACATCCATGGATGTTGTATCTGCATGTGCATTTTCCTTCATGTCCAAATAACTTCATCAATCTTGCGGTCCAAAACCCATGACTAGGGTTGACATCAATGACAACAACCAATCTTCCAACAATTAAAACTATCATTGGATGTATTGGAAGGTCCAAAAACCTCATTCAAAGTGAAATCGTTGGATGTTCTTTATTGTTGTTCTGGGATTTTTCTAGTATTCCTTTTTCTGCAGAGATTTATTGTTGTGCAAGGCTATTTGTAACCCTCCTCTTTTTCCAATGTTTCGAGGATTTCATTATATTCATTTCCATAGGTGTCCAAATGACTTTTAAGAGAGATAAATTACCTAGTTTCAAGCCTTGACATTACCTCCCATGTGTTATCCAAAACTCTATCCAGGATTGTCATAAAACTGCAAAAGAATTCCACTTTCAGTGGTGATTAAAGTGTTGATGTCTTGCAATGTTTTTATGACACCTTGTTTTCCACATCCCAAAGAAGCCAAAATATGTAAAGGAATTCCAAAGGACCTTGTAATTAGTCCAATCGTTGCCTCCTTTCACTATTGTATGAAGGTTTGTTAACCATATTTTGTTGTGGTGTTTGCATGTCTTTTGGCTTGGTTGGTTGACCACGATACATTCCTACCCTAACCACCCCAAACAATCTACCCAAACAGTGCAACATTTATATTGTTTGCTAGTTGAGAGGGTCGATTCATGCTACAATCATGGTTCCAAAGAATTGATCTATATTGTATGATGAGAAACAAATTAATTTCTGAGTGTTGATGAATGAATGATAAGTTTGGCTAATGATATATTTTTTGTGCCTTGACATATAATAATGAAATTTGCTAATCTGGTAGCATTGTATTTCTTCTAAAGTTATTACATTGAGCTCGTTGCCTTATTCTCTCTTTGCAATGGTGACACTTCATGTGTTACATGGCATATACTTATTGAATGGATGCAAACTTATATTGGTTATGAACTTGTTACAATGATGCTCTATTTCATTGCTATCATAACGACCCAATTTCATGATTAAATGTTTCATAAGTACTTGTTCATGCTTCACTTATTGCACATATGAAATTTGCTAAATGACGATTATCTTTTGAATGAATATATACTTTTTACTTAGAAAGTTTCATCTTGAACATTGTATATAGCTTGATCACTAATTATGAGTAATGGTGTATTGGTGTGTTGTGTTGAATAAAGTAAGTGTTTTCCTTCCAAGCATTCATTGAGCATTTTGTTCTCTTACTTTTCTTGAAGCATCAGTTTAGAGAAGTCAATCCAAGTCAAACAAAGTCATTGTCCTCAACTGTCTAGAAATGCAATGATATGACTTAGTATTATCCCCCTAGGAAAACCCTCCTTATGTTAGAAATCATGGCCTAAAAATGTAGAGGCAAGGGCACTAAGGTGATAGTGGGCGGCTTCCCTATCTATTTCCTCAAGCTCTCCCTCGCAAGGTAGGACTTTCCTTTGGCGAGAGTTTAAGCGGTAACATGAGAAATTTAGCTAGAAACACCTCAAGCGTGTGTTTTTAAGAAGGTATTTAATGGCACGATATTAAAATGTATAACCCATGAGTAAATATAAAAAAAGAATATAAAATCATATATAAGGCCATCAGAGTTTCTTTGAACAACAAAGCAATAATTTCTTTGGAAGGTTTGAGTATTTGTTTTTCCTCACCTTTTTAGGACAAATAAGGCTTTGAGGCAGGGATATGTTAAATATGTAAAGCTAAGTTAGAGTATTGTTTTTTGATATAATTGTGTAATTTTTTTAAGAAGATAGTTATTTTGAACAGTCAGGTCAGTCAAATGACTCAACCAACCAACCGACAACTTCACTTGGATGACTTATTTAGTGTGAAATCATAACACCTTCTATAATTGGCTCAAAAATCAAATTTATATTTTTTTGCTATTTTTTATTTATTTTTATTTTTTTAGCTCAAAACAATTTTTTTTTTTAAATAAATTGTTGTCGTCGCAATTTTGACGCACCATAGAAATCTTGCGATGCACTTGCTATACAAATCACGAAAAATTGTATAGGAATTTTGTGGCAATATACCCTATTTCGTCTCAATTGCGACGACTCGTAGAAATCTTGCGACGCACTTGCTATACAAATCACGAAAATTGTATAGAAATTTTGTGGCAATATACCCTGTTTTCGTTGCAATTGCGATGACCTGTACAAATCTTGCGACGAAATTGCTATACAAACCACGAAAATTGTATAGCAATTTCATCGCAATATACCATGTGTGTGTCGCTCTTGCGACGACCGCTTCGAAAGATAATTCGTCACAAACTTTTTACTTACTTTGCCTATATTGTCGAGTGTGCAACAATCTCTCTTTATTGTCGCACTTGCGACGATAGCTCTACATTGTCTCATTTGCAATGATTTCCCTATTGTGTCTCTATTTTGGCAATTTCTTTACTTAGTCGTTCTGGCAACGGTATTTCTTTTTTTGTCGCAATTGTGACAACTTCCCTACTGTTGTCGCTCTTGCGACGTTAATCTAGGTTCGCCGCACGTGCCACATCACATGAAATGACATTTGGGAGACTCAAGTTTCATCGCAATATCCACCACATAACGTCGCAAGAGTGTCGAAATAGTCGTCACAAAATGACCTGAATTTGCTAGTACGAGCTCCAAAAACGTTGTTTAGGGCCTCAAAACGACCCCGAAAGTTTAGGACTCGAAAATCTAGGAAATAACTGCCAATGATGAAAATTGCATGTGATCCAGTTGGAATAGGTGGGTGGCCACCGATATCCATCTGGATCAATTTTCATCCAAGCTCAATGAATTGAGACATGCTCATTGGTCCACACTGTCCATCCAAAACCATGTCCCTTCCTCTACTTTATTCTCCTACAAACATCTCTTTCGTATTTCCTTACTTCTATCTCTCTCCCTTCATGTGCATTAACCAAATTGAAGATAACCTCCCCCCAAACTATTTTTCATTTTCTTTCTTTTCTTTTTTGTTTCTTGGAAACCGAACCATCTCTTTTTCCCCAATCGTATCTTGTTTTCCTCCACCAAAACGCATTGGAAACTGGGCAGTTACAACAATCCAAATTCTCAATTGTTTTCCAAATGTGCGTTGAAAACTTAGACAATTATGATGGGTAAATTCCTCAATAATTTCAAGTGATTTTTCTTTCAAGGTACATGGAGTCGTGATTTGCAACACTCTAATAGAATTTCCATTAGTTTGGAGTTGTAGTGCTAGTAGTGCAACAACATGTGTTACAACAATGGGAGTTGCAACGTTGGTGTTGCAACAACTTGTTCTACATCACATGTGTTACAACACGAGTGTTGTAGCAACACGATTGTTGTAGCAACACGAGTTTTGTAGCAACACGAGTTATAGCAACGTGATTTACAACACTAGTGTTATAGCAATGTGTTACAACACTGGTGTTACAACAATGTGTTACAACACTAGTGTTGCAACAATGGGAGTTGCAACACTTGTTTTTCCCTACAATTTATTAACTTGAAATTGAAATGTTTTTGGTTGATGTGGATTGTTTAAGGCCAACTATACTCTTGTATCACACATATAGAACATACACGGGGACATACGTTGTTGAGTCTTGACCCCCTAGTTGTGAGAAAAGTCAGGTGAATTCTTTAAATGGTTGTACCAACATACATGTGTTGATTTCATTGATGTTCGAGGATCCCATCAGGGGATATACCAAGAATTCTTGAGCAAACTCATGCTACCACCTTGAGTGTCCAAGAAGGAATCTGTTTCAGGAAGCTTTAGGAATTTTTCCAGTTTCGGGAGACATAGCATACTTACAAAAGTATTCGGTGTTAATGGGACATGCATTCTTCTTCTTTCCTTGAGCTCAATGAGCTGATGCTTTGAATTGAATCTCTTAGTGCACCAAGTGACCAGTTCTCTGAAATCGAATGCCTTATGCATGCATTTGGATTTCATTATCCCTGATGTCCAAACTTTATTTTCGAGTTTTTCCTTCGGAGACAACTCAGAATACCACTTATACTCTATAGACCACTGAAAATCATTATCTTCACGAGCCAATGGATTCACTATGTCTCCACATAATGGTTCTCTCTTCTTCTTGTTCGCCATCTTTTTCCACTTCTAATGCACTTGGGTAAGTGTGAGGATTACGTGTATAACTTTGATTTCCTATTTGATAGGTACCCCTTAATCACAAATTAGGGGTCAATTCACTATTCAAAATTTCCCCTTCATACCTTTGGTGCATGTCGTTCATTAAATGGTAACTATCATTTGTGTACACAAGGATTGGGAGAAATGTGCAAGAATTAATCCTCATTAATTAACAACAATTATTCTCATCATGTGAGAGCCGTGTGATGGATATGTTGGGATTACCTTGGGAAAACCAATAGTATCATATGTGGAAAGTGGGTGTTGGATTACGTGGCATGTGGGTGTGGGAATCAAGATTATGACGTGGAATGCGGGTTGCGGGAAGAAGGATGGTATGGGGGGGGTGGGGGATGGTGAGGGGGCATGTCGAGGTCATCCTTCTACATGAGCTACCCAGGAAACTAGAGAATAATCTAAGTATGGAATGTGGGTATACGGGATGTGGGGATACGACATACTTTATGAGGATTTCACTCCCCGCATTTGCATGATAGACTTAGGTGTGATGAAGGATGCAAGATGCGGGGATTTTTGACAAAGTTATTACCTCCCCACATCTACATTACTAAGGTGTTAGGAAAAGGGGGCCCACAAGGAAAAAACCTACATAGTTAAAAGGAGGTAAAAAGTATCAACTTGACGCTAACAATATAACAATACACTATATATTTACGAATTATATATTATTTTGATGCAAACATGACCCTTTTGAGAGACACACTCAAAACACATATACCACACAAAAAATGACTCCATGTGACACAAATTCAATGTAGTAATGCCATGAGGGAAAACAACAATTTTGAGTGTCATAGGTACGAGACAAAAAATAGCACATACACGACGCAAAATCTTGTTGCAAAAATTGATGCATGCTATCAAGAAACAAATTAACAAGGGAAAAGTGGGCTATAGAAAAACTACAACCACATATTGTAATAATGATAGAGTAAGTTATTAAATGGACATTGCCAATTGGGTTTAGCTTGGGTAGTTGGGAGGAATAATTGTTATCCTCCCCACCTAGGTTCAATTCCTACAAGTGAAATGTTTAACTCTTAACCACAAAATGGAGGGTTCCATGTTTCTTACATCCCCTAATGTTTTTGATCCATTTGTACTTAGAGACATGTGGCACCTCATTTATTAACTAGATGGATTAGCAACCGTTACCCGTCTATAAACTCATGGGAATTTTAATTGTGGTTGATGTTTGTGAATCCTTTCTCGGGCGTTCTCCACTTTCTATCTTATGAATCTTTAGAATCTCTATGGTCTTCATGCTCTGGTAAGATTTATCTCGCCGCTCTGGTTGATTTTTCAGTGGTATGGTTTCTGGGATGTAGTTATCATGTTTCTGGCTCTGTTTTTCAGTGGTAGTTCTCAAGGGTTGGGGAAGATAATACCTTGCCCCTGGGTCCAATTTTATTGCTTAGTCACCTTCAGCCTTTCCAGCAGATTATGGTTCAGTTTATTTGATGAATTCTCTCTAGGCTATAGTCAATTTTGTCTTCAATTGCCTAGCTCTGGTAGTTTTCAAGGGCTGGGTTGGGGAAGATAATCCCTTGACCCCGGGGCCAGTTTTATTGCTCAGCCACCTTCGGCCTTTCCAACAGTTTGTGGTTAGGGTATTTTGTGAATGGTCTACAGGATCTAGTCAATTCCGTCTTCTTTTGCTTGGCACTGGTATTTTCTATCTCCTCTTAGTTCTGTTACCTGCTAAATCAGTCTACACGGATTTAAGGGATCTCTAGGAAATCAGAAAGATCCTTCTGCAATACGAGGAAATCCTCTACGGTAACAATATAGCTCTTCACTCAATTTCTTTAGGTGTTCATGATGATATAGCCCACTCTCTTGGCACCGAGAGATCTGAGTGCCAATAGGGTGGGGTGGAAGAGTCTTTGACTCTCTGTGTAGAAATACGAAACCAACTAACCTTCGCTTTGGACGTTATCTTACCCTATCTTTTGTACGATATTAATTATCCTCTCTTTTCGAGCAGCGTGTACTGGGAGTGGTATATATCATACCACTTTATAGAAAGAAAGAAACATACAAGTTTAAATATTATATTTTTTAAATCTTTTTCGGTTGTATTTTTCAATCAATTCTGTCCAAAAACCAATCAAATACTTAAAAAAATTGATAAAATTCGATGGGACAAAGTTTCAACGCGACTTATTAACCCTTCGTACCGATCCTCCGCCGCGCAGAATCGCCTCTGATGTCGGATAAAGAATTTTCATCCGCGCAGCTCGATAAACCAACAACCCACCTTTAGTCATCAGAGTCGGATGTGGACAGAGAGGAGCCTTACAATAACTTCAGCTCGACCTGTCGCCTTTTTGCCGGGCAAAGCCATACCCTTTACCGTCCATGTCCACGACGTGGCCAGCAATTTCCTTGGACCGAGTTTGCCACCGCTCCTTAGTTATATCGTCTTTAAACGGTAGCCTGTCGGTGACTGCACATGCATTTCCTCCGGAAACGACGGAGATATCTCATTCAAATAACTCGTTTTCCGAGACCTGACAATGGACTTTGAATAGCTTTCCGTCCAGCGAATAAATATTTAAGTAGGCTAGGAGCAAACAGATCCGCTTTACAGTCAAAAATAAAAAAAAATGGGTTTGAATTTGGTCTTATTTCTTTTTTGGGTGCTCTGAGTTTTTTTTATGTATCAAAGTTTTATACATTTCAAAACTTTATCAAAAAAGTTTTATACATTTTAAATCAACTTAAATACTTTAAAAAATCCATTAAAATTCTAAATTAACTAAAAATTTAAAACCACACAACCAAAAAACTTGTCAAAAAAAAATAACTCAAAAAAATAAAAAATATTGCTCCATAACTAACCCACTCCTAAATTATCAACCATAATATTATTTAAAGACAGTGTTCATTCTTTATTTAAAAACATCCTTCATTCTTTTTTGAAATTGGCTCTGCACATTCTTTAAGGCAGAATGTGCATCACTTTCCAATGGGGATGACCATGTGGAACTACAAAAGAAGGCTTATGCTGGTCTTGACTCTTGAGGCACAATTCCTATATGGCAAAAACTATAAATAGTATAAATTCCTTTACATCAAGCAGATTCAAGAACAAGTCCAAACAGTTCATTGATATGGAAAAGCCAAGCAGGGTACAACATGACTACTTAAATACTAGTCTGGACATAATTAGATGCTGAAGTAGAAAAAACTGAAGTGGAGCTATGCCTAAACTGCACTTGATCCACTTTCCCTTCACAATCCCTTCACAATTCAAAGATATTAGTACAGGAGGTTTGGCTTTCTTTTCCACTGTCCCAATGGTAACCGTTAGCCTTCCTTCAACTTCATTTAGAGCCCTTTTTGAGAGAGCATCGGCCTCCTTATTGTGAACTCTATAAATATGATGGATGCTGAGATCTTTGATATTTTTTGCCAATACCATCATTTTTTGTTTCCAGCACTCAATATTAACTGCATTGAGTTTACTTTTATTGTTCATCCTGTCTATGATAACTCTCGAATCACCAAGGATTTGTAATTGTTTAATTGACCAGAAAGTTGCCAGAGTGAGAGTAGCCCATAAACCCATCAGTTTCGCTTTAGTATTTGATTCCGCTCCGCAGTTGATGAACCACTTGGTGATTCTCGATGGATGTGTCTTGAAGATGCCCCCGGATCCACAACATAACCCATTGGACTACGTTGCTCCATCAAAACAAGCTAAAGTGTAACCCTCCGCCTGAGAAATCTCACAAACTTTGATTGGGAGAGCTTTAATAGAGGACGGCTACTAGGAGAAAGACGTCAAGATTCTATGAACTACAGAGAGAAGGGAGGGGGCACGGTCATCAAAGATCACCTTATTTCTTTCAATCCAAAGTTGCCAGCATGCATGAGCAGCGAAGCTGACAGGAGCAGATTTCTCCAAAGACCACAACTTGAAACAGTTCGAGACTGTGGCACCATTCCACTGTAAATTAAGAGAATAATGGGAGATCAGACGTTGCCAAATAGCCCTCGTAAAATTGCAATGTATTAAGATATGGTGGATGTGTTATTTTGAGCGATTACAGAGGTTGCAAATCCCTGGACCTTCCCAGCCTCTCTTCCACAACATTTCCCAGGTAAGAACTTTTCCTTTTGCAGAGAGCCAAATGAATAACTTGATCTTGAGAGTAATCGGCCACCTCCACAATCGATGAAACCATAGCAAATCAGTGCCAAAATCCAACGGCTATAGCAGGGTCGTGTATAAATTTTTTACTAATACAACTCCCGAAGCATCTCCTCCTGCCCAAATAATTGTATCCGGATCAGAGTTTAGGGTGATACCAGCACTCCTTAGTGTAGAGGTAAAGGAATCCCAATTAGAGGAGGCTTCACTGATCAGAATTAGTTGATCACTATTCAACCACAAATTCGACAGAGGGAATACTTGGGTCGGATCTCTTGCTTGAGTAAGCCGCAATATATTGATAGTAGCTAGTTGAGTTCGCAGCGGAGTGGGGAGGAGCGATCGGTTCTCCACACCAAGGATCTTATCTCTTTCGAGTATGATATCAGATCCCGACCCAGGCCTCCATCTAAGCCAATGAAGGATTACCGGCGAAGATAAAGTCAGTCCCTTCCATATTGATGATGCTCGCTGCTGAAAATGGGAAGGTTTTCTGATCTAGTCTATAAGTGGCAGGTTCCCCAAGTACTTGTCTACTATAATTCGATGCCAAAAGTTGTCATGTGTAAGCGCCCGCCAAAAGGAATTTGCCAGGAGAGCCGTGTTGAAAAGGGACATATTTTTGAGCCCCCAACCCATGGCTCTTAAGGGTCTAGACAAAATTTCCCAGCTACACAAGTAGAATCGGTGCTTTTCATTCTGCTCACTCCATAGGAAATTAAAAGAAAGCCTACGCAGACTTTTCAGGATAAAGAAGGGGATCCTCTCCAATGACATCCAAAAGACAGAGAGGCTTTGTAGAACATATTTAACTAGGACAAAACACACTCCCAGGGACAGCCACTTGTTACACCAAAAACCTATTTTTCTTTCAAACTTAGCCACCAGCCAACGCCAATCTTCGGAAGTTTTTGCTCCGGGCTTTAACATGTATCCAAGGTACTTGAATCCTTGACTTGAATCAAAGAAGGAAAAGGGGAGGGACGCTTTTAAGGAACATAGCTCATTTTCATTAAGCCCCCAATAATGTGTTGTGGATTTTGCAAAGTTAATGCAAAGGCCCGAAGCAGAGAAAAACGCCTGAAGCAAATCCAAGATCGCTATCCATTCCATATGATTAGCCTTTGACATCAAGAGAACATCATCAACAAACATTAGATGTACGATTTTTAAAAACTTAGAAACCTTTATACTTGAGATATGATGATCAGAGATATTTTTTGATAACATCAAGCTGAGGCCTTCCATTATCATGATAAATAGGTACGGTGAGAGTGGGCATCCCTGGCAGAGTCCCCTCTCGCTCTTGAAAAAATTTGTCGCCTCTCCATTTATCAACACTGCAAAATTTGCGCTAGTAACACAGGACATAACCCAATCAGTTATCTTTACACCAAAGCCAACTGAAAGTAAGATCAACCTCAAGAACCCCCAGTCGATGTTGTCAAAGGATTTGATGAGGTCCAGCTTCAAAACCAGGGTCTTTGTATTTTTCCTTTTAATGTTGTGTAGACCTTCATGAGCCGCACCAATAACATCCTGGATTCTTCTGCCCTTCAGAAACCCCATCTGTTCGGAAAATAGACATCTTTCTAAAATAGGTTTAATTCTATTTGAGATAACTTTTGAGATAACTTTGTAAATGAGGTTGCATAGGGAGATCGGACGGTAGTCGTTGAAAGAAACCGAGTTATTTTCCTTTGGGATTAATGCCAGGAAGGTAGAGTTTATGCTTCCGAAGACTTTACCATTTATTCGCGAATCCTCCACCATCTGAAGTAGGTCCTCTCCTACAAGGTCAAAGAAGTAGATGAAGAATTCTGATGTCCATCCATCAGGTCCAGGGCTTCTCTCTTTTTTGAAATGATCCAAAATCCCTTTCAGTTCCAACAGGGTGACTGGTTTATAGAGGTCGACAACTTCCTCCTCGGTAACCATTTTTGGGTAGAGGCTAGCAGTATTGATTATTTCATTTAAGTTGGGACTATTGTTGGCTTTGAAGAACTGTTTAAAATGAGTTATTGCCTCCTCTTTGATCTCTTCTTGCCCACAATGGGTACCACCATCATCGCTTGAGATTGACCAAATATACTTTTTATTTCTGTTGAAACTGGCCACCTTGTGGAAGAATTTTGTGTTTGAGTCTCCGCTTCTTAACCAAGTAGCTCTGCTCCGTAATCTCCATCCATTTTCCTCCTCACGAAGAAGGGTGTTTCTACTACATTCCAACACTTTTAGATATTCGTTGTCCTCCACTGATAAGGCCTTAATGGCTGATTTTTTTATGATCTGATTGATCTCGAACTCCATATTATTTAGAATGAAAGTTTCTTTTTCCTTTTTAGCTTTGAACCAAGATTTTGTTTGAGCTTTGAGTACCTTTAATTTCCACACAACACGCAGTTGTGGACTATCTTCCCGCAGAAAATATGGATCCTTCCATACGCTATGAACTAAATAGGAGTAATTTGAAACCGACAACTAGTGATGATTGAACTTGAACGGAAAAGCTTTGTACAGAGGAAAGACTTCCAATTGAAAAAGAATGGGGGCATGGTCAGAAAAAAAGGGTAATTCCACCCAAGATTTTGATAATCCTGCCCGAGTTAATAAGCACTCTGAAACTAAAAATCTATCCAGGTGTCTAGCAATCATATCTGTACCAGAACGCCCGTTTCTCCAGGTGGGAACCAAACTTGTCGGCAAGACATCGATCAAGTTCTTTGAAGCAAAAAGATCTCTGTAGAAAGCTTCATTAGGCCCAGACAGAAAGGAACCCCCCCAGTGTTCATCCTCAGAAAGAATAATGTTTAGATCACCGCCTAAAATAAGATTCAGTGTGGAGAGTAAACCATTGTTTGCTAAGGACGTCCATCACTACTTTCAATCAACGCATGGCCCATACACATTGAGAAAAGCCAACCCCTGATTGGTAGATAAATAGCGGCCTACCAACAAAACTCCTCCAATCGTCAGGAAGGGAGTCAAGTCAAACACATAGGGGTCCCAAGCAACCAGGAGGCCATCAGAATTTCTAATGGAATTAACAGCCGAAGAAACCCAAGAAGGGCAAAACTGATGCACAAAGTCCCTTGACTTTTGATCAACCGAGAGGGTCTCTTGAAGAAAAATAATCGCAGGATTTGTACGTTCTAGCAGTCTATGAAAAGAAGTAGCTTTGAGGGTGCCTCCAATCCCTCGAATATTCAGAGAGAGCACTAACATCACTTAGATCGAGCTAAGGCCTTCAATGCTCTAAGGCCCTTTCCATCCATGGAGGGAATGACAGTAGCTTTCGGTTGGGTGCTTGAACTTTCCTTTTTCTTTCTAGAACTTCGCGTCAGTAAGGGGGATAGTTCAGTGCCAAGTCCTCTAGACCAAGCAAAAGATTTACATTCTTTGCCTGTAAGGTGAGTGGAGGAAGTACCAGCCTCCGAAGAAGGATCGATGAGTTCCTTACCACGATAGATGGGTAACAAGGAGGAGTTATCAAGAAGAAATGGTTGGGAAGAAGATGAGTTTAGTATATCCGAGAGGTTAGCTTCATCCTCAGCCTCCCTATACCTTGGCAGAACCTGTTGGGAATCTTTCGAATCTAGAGAGGTGGAAGAGAGGCTATGGTGCCTATTCGGAGAGGAATGAAGAGGGTGAGTCGGAAGGGAAGAGTGATCCGGTTTAGATGAGGAATCAACAAAAGAGGGGAGCGAGCTAGTCACCGGGGGATCGAGAGGAGGGGGTACGGGAGCATTAGGGCGTGGATCAAGAGGGGGAACCTCAGATTCAAGAAGGGAAGTCTTTGCGCAGGTGGAGGATGATAGCCAGTGGGAGTTGTTTAATGCTTCCTTCTCTGCAACATAAAGGGTTTTAAAAAGGAGAGGACAATGTTGTTTAATTTTATCCGAAATAGATACAGACTGCCCAAAGGAGGGAGGGGGGGGGGGGGGGGGGGGGGTTCAGAGGAAACTTCCAAAAAGCTCAGGGAAGGGTCTTCGTCCATATAGTCAGGAGGATTTAAGAGCAGGTTAGAGTTTTCATAGGGTTCATTTAGATCCTTACCAGGGAAAGAACAATGGAGGTGTCCTGTTTTTCGACAACAGTTACAGCGGAAAAGGAGCCCGAGATAGTCTAGTGTCTGAGCTATTTTCCTTCCTCTCCATTCGATTTCAAGGATCTCCGGTAAACTAGCACAAATGTCCATCTCGACCAACACTCTGCCCATTTTCCTCATCGGACCTGTGAGAGACTGAGGATCAATAGCAATGAATTTGCTCAGTGAATCTCCTATAGCTCTAAGAGCTTCTTCATTCCAGAGGAATAAAGGAAGGCCCGATAGTAGGACCCAAAGGTGCCTGTGCTAAAAATAGTCAGTGTCAGGGTTGAAGGCCATTCTCCAGCGCTTGAGCATGAGACTGCTTCCACCAAAGACCCACAGAGTAGATAATAACAAGGAGGCATCCTCCGGTGACTTGCAGATAAAACCATGCCATCCTTTTTTGAGGTAGATGACCTCAGGGGAGTACCCTAGAAGAGGATACCAGTGGAGTTTTATCCAATCCTCAAGAGGGAGATTGCTAAACTTTTTATAGGAGAACTGACCCACAATACCACAGAGCGACATTTTCCAAAGATCTTCTAGTCCCACTCCATCTCCCAGCACCAAATGCTTTGCCCTTCTGTTTGATTTCCACTCCTTTCGGCCATAAGGGACAGACTGAGTCAAGTTAGAAGGGGCCTTTTGAACAGCCTGAAGAGTAGGGAAGTTTGAGCACCCAGTCAGAAGAGATGGACGAGAAGAGAGACAGGGTCCACCAGAATGGGAAGGTACAGTCACTGGGGCTCTATCTGCAGTTAGTGGAGCAGAAGGCTGTCCCTTTGGAAACTCGGCGGGAAAAGGAGATTTGAAAAGAGAGAAGGGATCTTCGGTTTGCTTGTTTTCGAGAGAGTCAGCTTTATTGAACAGCCCCAATTGTCTCCAGACAACCTCATCAGAAGGTTGCATAAGAATATTTAAATGAGCATCCATTTCAGAAAATGTGCTGTTAGCTAACCAGGCCCACTAGCAGCCAAAATAATAAGAGTGCTGACAGTTAGCTCAGTGGAAGACGACGACCAGGTTTACCACCGATCCCTGTGCATCAGCAAAAGGACAAGACTACAAAACCGGGACCCAAGAGGACAGGAATGCACAGTGAAGAAAGTCCTAAAACCAAGTACCGTTCGGAGCTGAAGCAAAAGAGTTCACGGACTAAACATTCAAAACGATACTGGATCCCTCAATAAAAACTTCTGGCTCCCGGAGAAAACTTCAGGTGGAATCCGAGAAGAAAGTTCCTGGTTCGTCTCCATCGGCTCCATCACTCTTACCGTTACCTCAATCCACCATAACTTTCGAGCGTTTAACAGCTGGTGGCACATGGTAAACCGTAGCCTGTCGGTGGCGGCACCTGCATTTCCTCCGGAGACGATGGAGATATCTGAATCAAATAACTCGTTTTCCTTGTCCTGACAATGGACTTGGAACAACTTTCTGTCCAGCTAATAAATTAAGTAAATATTTGAAATTTCAGCCGCAATGTGTGGAAATCATATTGACGTCCGTAGAGGGATCCAATTTTACAGGCAGGGTCGTATTTTATTTCGAAGGGTTATAAAATCGGTGTAAGAGATCCAAAATTAGATTATACTTTTTATGTGAAAAAGAAAAAAATGAGATTTCTTCGGTGTCCATTTTAAATATTGAAATATACAATTTTATCCCCAAAAAATGCATATCTATAATAATGTAATTTGATAATAAGGTTATATGGTTTAAACAATAAACTTATGGCGATTTAATACAAAATTTACAACTTTTAATAATAAAGAATAATGTAATTTTAAGAACACTTCTGGTTTGTGGGAAGGTATACACCTTGCCTGGATTTGAACTTCTAACTTTTTAGAAAGAAACACACGTGATTAACCATTAAGCCCAATGAAACTATATACAAGAAAAAATATACATTACTTAATTTTAGAATATAAGTGTAATGTATATTGATTAATTTTGAAACATAAAAATAAATGAATGTATCTTAAACTTATTTAGAAAAATGGTGGATTTTTTATGATATATGAATCAATACAAAAGAATGATATTATAAGCAAATCACTACTATATAAATATTGAATGAGATAATTTAAAGTCTTACTTAATATACGATATTGAAAGGTCATTGAATACCGTAAAACAATTTTCACTTTGGAATTTCAATAGGTTTACATGATTAATTTTAGAAACTACTATGTAAATACATCTAATAATATCAATCAAATGTGTTACTAGAAATATATCCTGATATTTACGCGTAGAAGGCGTTCTTTTAAGGGGTCGTTCTCCTTGAGTATTCATCGTCTATCAATGCCCATTTGTATCCGGCCACGCGTCCCTTCGAATTTGCTACTTGTGATTTGTCGATCCGTCGCCTCAATGCCCCTTCACTCTTCACCCATATGCTATAAGAGGATTCGATCTTTCATCCTCTATCAATACCATTTGTTGTTCGACAACACAAGTATTCCAACAGAGGACGAACACCTTCAATAACCACTCACACAACCAGATCAAAGATCAACACACCGATGTTTTGACGTGGTAAAACCCCTACGGGGAAACATCCACGACCCCAGCCAACACGACCACTTGGAGCAGTTTATTAATGCAAAAGAAAAATATTACAATGAGATTTTACAAGAGAGTTTCTCACAATCAATCATCGACAAATGGTCATCCACGCTCTTTAAATAGAGATCATGGACCAGTTGGGTGCTAAGCCATGGATCAATGGTCGTTAACATCGAGGAGAATATGAACCGTCAAATCACTCTATGTCGGGAACATATCGTGACCGTCGGATTTCCTAACTACAAATACATACTAATGCATACTAAAGAAACACACTTTTAACTAACAACACATTAGACCAAATAGATCTTAACTAAATCCTAAGTGTCTAAATATCCTAACATCCTCCCCTTAAGAACAACTTGGGATAGGATTGAAGGATTTACAATATTGACACAATAGGAGAAGGAATGAGGCATTAGAACCTATCCCCCTTTAATGACAACTTCCTAAACTCCTAACATAGATCGAAGTTTGGAAAACTTCGCTTCTGTAAGAGGCTTTGTGAAAATGTCTGCAACTTGATCTTCTGTAGGGAAAAAGAGCACTTCAATAACTTGATCATGAATGATCTTTTTGATGAAGTGCATGTTGGAAGATTGGTTGTTGTCATTGATGTCAATCCTAGTCATGGGTTTTGGACCGCAAGATTGATAAAGGTATTTGGACA
>ML801889.1:56973-83829 GCA_009831015.1 Picea engelmannii | reverse complement strand
AGATTTAACATCCATCTAATGAACCTCCCATTTATGTGAGGTAGCAAGGGCAAGAACAAGGAGGATGTAATTCATTTTGGCTACAGTGGTAAAAGTTTCATTATAGTCAATTCCTTCAACTTGGGAAAATCCTTTGGAAACTAACCAAGCCTTGTATCTTTCAACACTTCCATCTGATGCATACTTAGTTCTGTAGACCCATTTACATCTCAAAAGTTTTCTTCCTTTTGGAAGAGGTACAAGATCCCAAGTATCGTTTTCCATTAAATAACAATACTCTTCATTCATCGTTGTATCCCAATCTGGATGACCTGAACCTTCTGCAAATGTCTCTAGATCATGAGTCTCTGAAATTCAAGCCAAAAGAGAAGAGGCTCATTAGAACTATGAATGTGTTCGACGCTGATATGAAGGATCACCGACAAGATCACCAACTGCTTCTAGTGTTGAATAGACCCATCTAGGAAGCGGTGGAGCTGGTGTTGGTTCAGGTTCAAAGGACTCATCTGGAGGAAGGTGAGCATTCAAAGGTGGATTTTCATCCCCAATATCATCATCTGAAGAAGAAACTAGAATAGGAACAGAAGAAGGCGAAAATGCCGAAGATGGCTCGCAGGCTGAAGAAGGCATAATCGTCGAATTAGGCTCTCAGGCCAAGATATTTTCATCAAATTTAACATCTCTTCTAATAATAATTTCATTACAATGTGGTTGAAGAAGTCTATAACCTTTGACATATTCAGAATAACCAACAAATATACACTTCTCACTTTTAGGTTGTAATACTTTCCTTTTCTCATTAGGAATGTGAGCCCATGTTATACTGCCAAATACATGAAAGTGACTTACATCTGGTTTAATTTTAGTTCCGATGTTATACTTTTAAGATCCTTTGTGGGAGTACGATTTACTATGTAATTTTCATATTTGATGGCTTCCGCCCAATACTTTAGACTTAATCCCTTAGATTGGATCATACAATTAGCCATTTCTTTTAATGCACAGTTCTTTCTCTCAGCAACACCATTTTGTTGTGGTGTATATGGAACAATGGGTTGCATTTGGATGCCCTGTGTAGTGCAGTAACTTGTAAAATTATTGTCCATATATTCACCTCCATTATTTGTTCTTAACCTTTGAATTTGATGTCTAGATTGCTTTTCTACAAGGGCCTTGTAGGCCAAACAATTGTCAAAAACTTCTCTCTTAAGCTTTAAGAAGTAAACCCAAGTACGTCTGGAAAAGTCATCCATGAAAGTTAAGAAATAATTTCACCTAGAAAAAGAAGGAGTAGAAAGTGGACCACAAAAATCAATGTGAACAAGCTGCAAAGGGGCCGAGGTGTGCCAAGAGGCACTTTTGTCAAAACTGTCTCGATGATGTTTTTCGAGAACACAACCGGCACACACACCATCTCTGCATGAAACATGAGGAATTCTATTCACCATCTATTGATTACATAGTTGTTGTAATGAGTGATAGTTTAGATGACCAAACTGCTCATGCCAAAGTTTGCTCAAGTCATCGCTATGAACAACAAAAACTGATAAAAAATATGATGACCCAAAGTTGTCAAACTTGTACAACCTGGAAATATCATCAACAATTCCAGTTGCAAAAACATGCTTAGGATATTTTAGATCCTTTATTACTACTTAGTGAGGTGAAAACTCCATGGTTTTACCTTCACTTGAATGAGTGATTTGATATACTGATAAGAGGTTGCAAGAAAGACTTGAAACACATAGTACATCATTGAAATGACCATTATCTACTTGAATTGTTCCATTCCCACAACACTAAGAGATCTATCATCACCAACAAATATTTTCTTGGTGATACATTCATTTAGAGCATAAAATATGTTTTTATCCTTATCCATATGATAATATGCTCCATAATCAATAAGCCACTCATCGAAAGAAGAAGTAGAAGTTGTATTGAAGGAGAAACTAGAAGCAGAAAGTGCATGTCCATGAGAAGAAGAAGAATGAGTAGAATCAATATTGATGTTGTGCTTCTTCATCATAGCTTCTAAAGCTACCATATTCTTGAAACATTTGGAATCATCGTGACCATCTTTATCACAAAAGTTGCATTGTATGTTAGTCTTCTTATTTTTATATTTTGCTCTTTTTTCACCATTCAGAGCTGAAGTTGTCTGAGTGGGTTTGATACCCTTATGTTTCTTGTGTTGTAGCGCGGATGTTACTTCTTGGGATTCTTGGGTTTATCTTTTTGTTGGGAGACTAAGTATTTTTTGTAGGTACATGCAACACTGATCACTCCAAGTTATACACGATTATCTTGCTCTCTAATCAAAGAATCACAAAAGGACTCAAGAGTGGGTTTTTGATAATATTTCCCTAGAGCCTCTCTCATGGCGTAAAATGTAGATACAAACACATAATATGCACTACCTAGATTAGAAAGAATAAGATAGATGCAATGCTCTTCCTCCATCTTTATCTCACATTCTTCACATAAAATTCTGAGAGTTTTAAACTTTGATAGATAGTCTCCAATGCAAGAAAAATCCCTTAGACTTGAAGTTAGTACTTGATTTTCTAATTGTGGTGCTCAAATAATATTGAGTTTACCAAACACAGATTCAATCTTTTCCCAAGCTTCATCGGGGTCATAAATTTCTTTAAGGTGGAACCTTAAATCAGGAGAGATGAACTTTTCGATTAACCCACGTGCTTTGTCACTCCAATTAGCCCATTTCACTTTCTTATCAACATCAATGGGTTCTTTTTCCTTTCCCAAGGTAATCGGGTAAAAGCCTTTGCTTCTTAATAAATCCTCCATATGAGATTTCCATTGGAAGTAGTTGGTGTTGGTAATCAAAAGATTAATGGAATAAGACATATTAAATTTGTAGATAATATGGATTTACAAACCAAAACTAATTATATGGATGAAAAGATCTTGAAAAATTAGGCGAGTTTAAAAAAACGACACTAAAAACAAACTTTTGATGTGAAAGTTATGCCCTTTTAAAAAAAGGCATAAACGGTAACCAAAGGACCACGTGGTGGTGTAAGTTGTTTTATGAAGTGACCTACTTTTATAAAAATAAGTGGGGATTACTTTTACAATGAAGTTACTTTATAAAAGAAAACCCGCATGAAAAATAAATAACTCTAAAATAAAATATTAAAGCTACTTATAATGATTCACTTTTATACTTGAAGTGAAATACACTTTACAATTGAGCATGAAATTTAAAAAAAAAGTAACAAAAGGAGAGAATTGAACTCAAGACCTCTTACTTAATAAGGCAACTTTAACCAAATGGGCTAACAAAACACAGTGTATTGTTTAGCAAGAGGATTGGGGGCGACCTCTTACTTAATAAGACAACTTTTAACCAAATGGGCTTGCAAAACATTTTGTATTGTTTAACAAGAGGATTGGGGGTGTTGTTGTTGTTGTTGTTTTTGAAGATGACCTTGGAGAGCGTGCTAAAAAAAAACTATTTTCACATGAGAGATTTGTTTCGCTTCTCAATGACAACAAGGGTTAGATTTCAGTTAGCTTACCCGGAAAATGCACATTTTCCTATCTTTTTCTAATTTTGCGAGATCGAACAGGGTGCGAGGCAAAGAGAATACGTAGATCTAAAATAGTACCAATCCAAAAACAAACAATATAAAACCAAAAAAAAAAACCAAAATAATACACTGCAAAAATTTAAAAATGGCGTATTCAGGATTTATACCTCTAGATCTTACTGAAATGGTCGTATCTTGGGAAAACATAAACCTTTTCGAGTGAAACGAAAAATGTTCCTAACTAAAACAAGCACTATGGAAGCAATGGAACAATCCTCTCAGCCCAAAAATGTATAGAAATGGAAGAAAATGGAGATGAGGGAACTTGGCTTCACGATCTCGATCTACAAAAGGAGTGAGTCTTCAAACAGGCTCTGATACCATCTTAGACAACACGTGTATTCCAACAGAGGATGAACACCTTCAATAACCACTCAAACAAACATATCAAAGATCAACACACCGATGTTTTGATGTGGTAAAACCCCTACAGGGAAACATCCATGGCTCCAGCCAACGCGAACACTTGGAGCAATTTATTAGTGAAACATAAATGTATTGCAGGATGATTTTCTAAGAGATTTTTTCACAATCAATCATCAGAAAATGACCTTCCATGCTCTTTAAATATAGATCATGGACCAATCGGGTGTTATTCCATGGATCAATGGTAATTAAGATCAAGGAGAATATGAACTGTCGGATCACTCTATGTCGGGAACATATCGTGACCATCAGATTTGCTAACTACAAATCCATACTAATGCATACTAAAGAAACACTTTTTTACCTAACGAAACATTAGACCAAGTAGATCTTAACTAACTCTTAAGTGTCTAAATATCCTAACATTTGTAACCAACCACGTGTCCCTTCTAATTCGCTACTTGTGATTTACTTCTCCATCACCTTGTTGGCCCTTGACCAAGTTTTGAGGAAACATTGGTCGTGTTTGACCATTTTTTGGACTTCGACAGGCTGGTCGAAGATGGAGTGTCCGGGTGGAGCTGAGATCATGGGATCTCACCTATTTTGCGGACTTTTTGGGATTTTAGGGTTTATGTAACAGGTATGGGATGTTGGCCCATAGGTTTACCCATGTTTAGGCATTTTTGTAATGTATAAATAAGTAGATGGGACTTAGAGTGAAGCCTGTCTAAGTTGGCTTCATGAAAGAATATGAAAAAGGTGCTAGCTAAGTGTTGTATTGATTTGTTCGGGATCAGTGCAAGTAATTGTAAGAAGCTTTGTGCGTAGACTATGTAAGGCTTTGTGCTAATAAGGAGTTGGCTCTGTGACTTGACCTGATTTTGTGAAGGAGGATCTGGCGGACTGCATGCAGATCTCCTGGCCTATATGGAGTTGCTCTCTATGGCTTTGTGTGCAGGAGCCGAAGAATGTAGAAAGATTGAAGATTAATAAAGAAGCTAAGAAGAATTTGGTGGACATAAAACCACACTGGGGTTAAACACGTATATCCTGTGTTCTGATGTGCTTTGTGCAATATTTCTCATGTTGTTTAAGTTTTTATTTTCTTAGTGCACTGATCTTGATGTATGATAGATAGATTTGTGGATGCTTAGTGATTTATGATATTTGATTTTTAGATCCGAGTAAATGTTATGTGCTAGGTGATCAAAAGTACTTGATCTTGGTTGCTACTGCATTGATCTGTAATTAGGGTTTAATCAACAATGTGAACGAGACTTATGAACTAATTCATATTGATTGGCTAAGTTCTCTGTTAAGTGTTATAATAAGAGATCTGTGTCCCAGCTAGATTGTAGACACTTGAGTCCTGCAACCCCCTATGCCTCTACCTCGGGTGAGACTTCATTTGCTTCACAGGTGTTTCCGAAACAAACAGTTAGAGTTTTGTTGGTGCGTTGTTGAAGCGTTGAACCCTGGGTCTGCCCCTGTGCTGACAAATGGTTCCGTTGCCGAGACCTGAAACTATGATTGGTGGGAACTAAAGAAAAGAGAAAGATCTATGCATAGATCCGTTGCTGCAGTGCACAATATTCTACTTGACTTGCAAAGCCCTTTGCTAAGAAAGGAATCAGATCTAAAGAAAATAGGTAAGATCTTAAAGCTTTGTGCTCTGATAAAGGTAATATAAGTGGAAATTTTTTCTTCGAAAGTATGAATCTAGGTATGTTTGATAGATTTTGTCCTAGTCTGAAAACTAGGGCACAATTAGAAGAAAGAGTCAATCTGAATAGATTTTATAGAGATAGTGAAAGATATGTTATTCCTATGCATTGAAAGAATTTTTGGACTAATAAGTGGATGCAGGAACCTAGAAAGAATTTTTGTAGACTGCAGGTCCATCACTGTCATCCCAATGCGTAGTATAGGAAAGGTTGGGGATATATTAAAAGAAAGAGAGGATTGACATTGTGTTATAATTGCATAATATCGATACATCTTGCTAAGGAATGCCTTGGTATAGGTCCTATTTGTCTCTATTGTAAAGCTATTGGCCATGAAGTTGAGGATTGCCCTAGAATGATTTCCAAAGTTGAAAATATGAACATGAGACCAAAAAAATATGAAGAAGGTCAAGGGACTAAGGATATGTTAGAGAACCAGAAAGAATCAGAGACTTGGTTACAACTGAAAGAAACACTGAATGATCACAGAGACATCAATTTACCAGAGATGTTAAAAGAGAAGCAACGCATAGAAATAAGAATAGGAGACTTCGACATAGACTGTGTCTTGGATGAGGAAACACAGGTGAATATCATTCCAGAAAGCACTTGGGAAATTTTGGGAAAGCCTGCTATGATACCTTCATTGGGAAGGATAGGTCTCTTTAAAGGAAAGATGATAACCCTATGTGGAAGAGTTACTAATGCACCTATGATTTCTCATGAAACATTGTCCGAAGAAGAATTTGAAGTCATTAAGTTTGTTGAGAACAATACCCCTTTCCCCCTTTTAGTAGGAAATACTTGGATTGATAAAGATAAGATCCGAAGGAAAGAAGAGGAGAAAGCTACAGAACAAAAAATCAAGAATTAAGGGACTTCATAGCTAGAAAGATAAAGCGACTAATAGAAGAACAGGAGGAGAAGTCAAAGCAACAGAGGGCTAGAGAATTAGCTGTCAAAGTTGAAAGAACACAAGAAGGCTTAAAGAACCTGTCCATGTAGGAAAGAGGTGCATCCACCCCGGAAATAGTAAGATAAGAGGTATTACCTTCGAACCCTTTGAAAGACCCTCAACAGTGCGAAGTTACTACACTAAGAGAAGATAAGAATAAGAATGGAAAGAATAATACAGAAACTCAAATAATAGGAAAGAAGGAAAGAAAGCTCAGTAAGAAGAAAACAAAGTTAGAAAAACTGTAGGAATTTCTAGAGAAGACTTCGCAGAAGGCAGGCTTACAGAAATTGAACCTCGTCAGAATAACTAAACAGTGTAGAATGGGACTTCACCACAATGAAGCTATATGACCGTTGGAGGTGTCATGACCTTTAGAATGATGCTCCAGAACTGATAGAAACACAATTATTGACGAAAAGACCATCATTGGATTGTTGGGACTACACCATAACAACCCGATTTGTATTGATTGAGGAATTCCTGCTCGTTGGAGGAACCCGTTACGACGTTGCATATTTAACCTGTCAGATGCTGCGCTGGGACCAATTTTTGCAAACCAAGATATTCGAGCTAACAAAGAATTGATTTCATACCACGTTGTGCTGTCTAGACCTCACCGTTCGTTTGATTACCTTGTCTATCTGTTCACCTACCCGATCTCCTTGATTACAAGTGTGAATTTTGGGTGAGCATAGCGCGCTAGAGAAGTCTATAGAGGAGATTTTGATAGATCTCATGGCTAAGAGAGTCATGTCTGTAGGAATACTGACATCATTAACTAGCGGATTGCAAGCATCCCCATCGATTGGATGAAGTTCTGGCCGCGTTGCTGAGAAATGAAGAAAACACCACGATGATATGGCTAACGTGAAGCAGATCCCGTTGGTCTTGCTATACTACATCCCGCCTTTGAATCACACAGTTAACCGCAACAGTGTCCCGCATGATTTTGAATACACGTTGATCACTACGTACCTCCCGAAGAGGATACGCATAGTTGGACTCCGGTTGGGACTGATCCCATCTCTCAAGATCAATGACTTCAACCTCGGAGACCGGAAGAACTATGCGATGCTCGTGCCACATAGGTATTTGATGAATACGGCTAGGAAGAAGCCCAATATAGTTCCCCAGCCGTGGATTAAAGAGATTGATTGATCCACGATCTTGAACATGATGAAGATCCCCCACTTCGACCGACATAAGGAGGTTAACGCTTGCGTTAAAATCCTCCTCTCATGCTATCATGGATGTTATATTTGGTTAGATAGGCACATCACTGTGGATCTGATGCTGATCCACCTGATCACTGGATTGATCATGCAGGGACTAGTCCCTCACCAGTTGTACCCAGGGAAGACGTCATATCGCTCCTTGGCCCAACATATAAAAGAATACTATGGTGATGTAGAGAAGGGGAATCAAGGCTACAAGTTAGCCTCCATCCATGATGGAGCAGTGTTCCTTTCTTTCCAACTTATCTCTGGCAAGGTCGTCAGAAAGAACCGGCCGACACAAATCATAGGGTTCGTAGTGGACATTGCAGGGAAGTGCGTAGAAGGCATGTAGATGAATTAGGCGAGCTACCTCGTCAACGAGATGGAAAAGGACTATCGTGAAGCACAAGATCAAGGGTATGAGTTTCACTTTAGTTGGCTATTGGTACTGATCGCATTTGTCGCTTACAAAATTCCATAAGGAGCAACATTTCATGAAGTTGAGACAACAAAGCCAATGGCCGCATGGTTCTCCACCTTTTGGTACACAAATGATATGGAGAAGCAGTGGTAGTCGAATGTTGTCTTCCATACTTACTACCTACATCTAAAGTGCGTCATTGAATCATTCCCCCAAATGACACCGAATACACTCCATCAATACAGAGCGTTCGTGAAGTTCCGCGTAGACCAACAATTCATATACATCACCGCGCATAGGGATGGAAGTAAGGAGGAGCTGCAGTCTTACTATATGTTGACCGAGGAAGAAATTGAAGAGATCACTAAGGAATGGCCAAAAAAATTCCTTGTACCAGTGGAAGATGTCGAACTCTCTGACCTCGACATCATTGGAATCCCTTTGGTCACCCGGACTGAGTATGATGGACAAAGCAGCGTGAAGAAAAAGAAGAAAAAGGAGGAATTACAGGACATAGAAAGTGATGAGAAGGATAGTGCATCAGAGGAAAATGCGTCTGACTCACTTGCAAGAGGAGGAGGAGACAAAGTAAACCAAGAGGAAGGAGGGGAAGAAGGAGACAAGAAAGAAAGGCGAAGTGACACCACCAAAGGATCCCCTTACAGAGGCCTAGACATCAAGGAAAAGGAAGGTTTTTCTGTAGAAACCCTCAGCACAGAAGAAAACCCAAGCCAATAAGCCTCAGCCACAGAATGTGCTCACAGTGGATGATATTGAGCTCATCATGATATATGTAGAAGACGCTTCAAAGGATATCCTACAAAGACATGAAGTGAAGAAAGAAACACTGTATGACAGAATAGATAAGGAGCTCAAAGACATCCAACAAGCTATCCATTCGAGTCGCACAATGCCTACTACGTTGTCTTCAACAAAAAGTGTAGAATTGGGGGATGAGCCCACCCAATTACGAAGGCTAGAAGCTGAAACCGAAGATCGAATCCGTTGAGTCCAAGAAGAAAAGGAGTAGGCCATAGAGACCTTAAAGCAAGAAAAGGAGGAGGTCCTAAAGAAAATTCGATTTGCATAGAAGGAGAAAAATGAAATTCAGCCGAAGTTCGAGAAGAACTATGCGAAGATACAGGATGAAAAAGACCAACTACTCGCAGAGTAGATTGTGATCAAGGAGGTAATGACTAAATAACTTCGCTCTGTGCTAGGATTGGTGTAGGAAGAAGAAGAGTCATCCAACTTACAACTAGGAAATCTCGATGAGGCCATTCAACAACTTCAAGCAAGAGTAATGGAGCTAGAAATCCAAGTAGTGCCAAGCACTCTACAAGAAGTTTGCGATCAGAGGGAAGAAGTTGCCGGGAATGCAGTAGAAATAATTAGGGCACTCACCTCAGAGTGTAAGAAAATAATTGATCGAAGTGCGCATACCTACAAGCACCTTGGAGAAGATCCGTAGCTGAGGAAACTAGAGGCACATATCCAGGAGGCGAAGCAACAGGCATCCATCGTACAAGAAAAAATGAAGCTGCTTACTGTCGTTGAGAATATGAATAGGTCACATGAGTAGCGCGTATTCCAACAACAGGTTACTACCATCTAGAGAAAGGTTATGGAAGTGACACAGAGACTCCAACTGGTGCATGATGAAGCCTGCATGATTTTTGAAGAAGTTGAAGGACAAGGCTCACAGCTAGACCAGCTGGTTGTGAAAGTGGAACAATGCCTGGAAGGGCTTGTCACCGTGCAAGTCATTCAAGAGTTCACCGAGAAGGAGGCTTTAGTGAAGCAGCAAGTCAAGGCAGCTCGAGATAAGCTCGAGGCCTTCAAAGTAGCCTTACCCAGATCTGAGTGACTTAGGATGAGTCATATGTGAGTGTTGGGGGCCTGTTGTCCCTTGACCAAGTTTTGAGGAAACATTGGTCATGTTTGACCATTTTTGGGACTTCAATAGGATGGTCGAAGATTGAGCGCCCGGGAGGAGCTGAGATTGCGAGATCTCACCTATTTTGCAAACTTTTTGGTCTTTTAGGGTTTATATAATGGGTATGGGATGTCAGCCCATGGTTTTACCCATGTTTAGGCCTTTTTTTAATGTATAAATACGTAGATAGGACTTAGAGTGAATAATGTCTAAGTTGGCTTCGTGCAAGAATATGAAAAAGGTGCTAGCTAAGTGTTGTATTGATTTGTTCAGGATCAGTGCAAGTAATTGTAAGAGGCTTTGTGCACAGACTGTGTAAGGATTTGTGCTAATAAGGAGTTGGCTTTGTGCCTTAACCTAATTTTGGGAAGGAGGATCTGGCGGGCTATGCGCTAATCTCCAGTCCTCTGTGGAGTTGCGCTCTATGGATTTGTGCGCAGGAGCCAAAGAATGTAGAAATATTGAATATTAATAAAGAAGAGAGAATAATTTGGTGGGCGTATCCACACATTAGGGTGAACCACGTATATTCTATGTTCTGATGTTCTTTTTGCAATATTTCTCATGTTGTTTAAGTGCTTATCTTCTTAGTGCACTGATCTTGATGTATGATAGATAGATATGTGGATGCTTAGTGCTTTATGATATTTGATTGTTAGATATGAGTAAATGCTATGTGCCAGGTGATCGAAATTAATTGATCTTGGTTGCTACTACGTTGATATATAATTAGGGTTTAATCTGCGATGTGAACGAGACTTATGAACTAACGCATATTGATTGGCTAAGTTCTCTGTTAAGTGTTGTAATCACAGATCTGTGTCCCAACTAGGTTGTAGACACCTGAGTCCTGCAATCCCGCTGCCTCTACCTCGAGAGAGACTTCATCTGCTTCGCAGGTGTTGCCGAAAGGGCCAGTAGTTAGGGTTTTGTTGGTGTCACTGAAGCGTTGAACCCTGGGTATGCCCCTATGCCAACACATCTCAATGCCCCTTCGCCCTTCACCCATACGTTATAATAGACTTTTACCAATATCAATGGAAGTTATGTGAAGTGGTTTCAGTGGGGAATTGCATATGTAGATCCACCACCAAGAGTCCCTCATATCTTCCTTTTAACCTTCCATTGTGGCTTCCCATAAATTATATATCACCGAGATCATGACTTGATAGGAATAACAACATAACACTTTCTTTTGGTATGGTCTCTAATATTGTTTGTTTTTTAGGTCGTTATCTCCTTAGAGTCCCTTGACTTATCAACAGATAAGTCAATAAATATGTAGGTATTTCTCCTAGTTTCACAGACAAGAACTCCACCAAATGCTCTTCATTTTCTTCAATTCTCATTTTTCAATATTTTTTCTCTTCGCGTTTTTGGTTTCCTTTTCTTCCCTTCTATGCAATCTCTTTAGAAAAAATTGCATGGAAAATTTTGTATTATATATCCTAGTATATGCTTAAATTTTATATGTGGAAATATTAAATAATGTGAATTTGAATTTGTATCATATATCTATGTATTTCAAGCCTGCATGTTAATATTCCCGACTCATTGAGAAACCAAACGAGTTTCCAGATCCATCACAAGAGTCGTGACCAACTACCTTTCCATTTGTTTACATTGTTTCTACTATCAACCCTAGCACATATAGAATTTATCCTACCCTACACTCCACTTTATGACAATAATAGACCATTTGATGGATGCATTTGCATCCAAAATTGAAGTTGTGGAAGTACACAACAACTTAGTGAAAACATTTGTATGTATATGATACATGGCATGAATTCCAGTTTCAAGTTGGAGTCTCCAATTTAAAGGAATTCTTCAATTAGCGGTGCACCACTTCGGGTAGCACTGGTGTACCGGGAATATGGAGTTTTTTTCATCCCATTTAACCATAATATAAAGAAAATAAACATAGACACATAACTTTTTAGAAAATGCTTAACATAGCATATTCAACCTATAATCCCTCCTATCAAATAAAGTTTTCCCACATGGATTTTCAAGGTGTTCAAGCCAAGAAATTACATGCATTGGTCTATTGTTTCATAGGGTCATGTTACACCGAAAATTTAATGTTGTATTTGTCATACAATGCTTGATAACTTGATGAGAGGTGTCTCTTTGTGCTTGCAATGCAAAGAATCAAGCAAAGAGAGTGCACAAACGAGAATGCAAGTGGTCATTTTGTTGCCCATATTGAAAAAGGTAGGTCCTTTTGTTGCCCATGTTGAAAAAGGTAGAGACACAAGATGAAATTTATTAAGTTCTCATTTCTTAATTCTAATCAATTTCATGTTGTTGTGTATCTTATGGAGAATCTATACTCTCCTATTTTTACATTTCATTTTCATATTTAATATTTATATTATAATAATTTATTTAATTTTCTATATTTTATATTGTAGCTTGTATGTCTAATATTTAAATTAGATAGTTATATTTATCCTTTATGTTCTATTATTTTTATTTGGCACTTCTATTTAAATTATGCATTTGCATCGTGAAGGGCTATCTGCAGTTAGAATAAAATAATTTAATTTAAAATTCTCCTTCGAAACATGATAAAAGACAATATCCTTTTAATGTCTATAACATAGGCACATCAATCAACTAATAACAATCTACTTTTACAAGCCCACCCATTAGTTTGCATATTTCAAGAGAGGTTGTTTATAAACCTGTCCACAAGTGTTTTCAAGAGAGGGTGACACTGGATTCACCAAATTTTTATTCTCTTTGATAGTGCATTTCCTTGTAGTTCGGGACCAAAAATCGTATTCAACAACATTGATTTCATGATTTCATGGATATGAAGTAGAGGGATTCTTATGGATTCCTTCACTAAATCCTACCTTATGGATTCTTCAACATGAAAGGTGGTAGAATCACATTATTATATCCATTAGGTTGTATATAATGTTTTTTTTTTTTCTAAATGAAACTGATAGTGGACCTCTTCTCTCATATTTTCTTGGGCGGTTTACAATTTTTAAAATTAAAGAAAACTTAAATGTAAAGATTGAGTGTTCGACAAAATAGGTATTCCAACAGAGGATGAAAACCTTCAATAACCACTCACAAAATCAGATCAAATATCAACACACTGATGTTTTGACGTGGTAAAACCCCTATGGTGAAATATCCACGACCCTAACCAACACAACCACTTGGAGCAGTTTGATAATGCAAAAGAAAAATATTACAGAGATATTTTACAAGAGAGTTTCTCACAATCGATCATCGACAAATGACCCTCCATTCTCTTTAAATAGAGATCATGGAACAATCGGGTTCTAAGCCATAGATAAAAGTAGCCATTAAGATCGAGGAGAATATGAACTTCCAGATCACTCTATGTCGGGAACATATCATGACCGTCAAATTTCCTAACTACAAATGCATACTAAAGAAAGACACTTTTACCTAATGACACATTAGACCAAGTAGATATTAACTAACTCCTAAGTTTCTAAATATCCTAACATCCCCCCTTAAGAACAACTTGGGATAGGATTGAAGGATTTACAATAGTGACACAATAGGAGAAGGAATGAGGCATTAGAGCCTATCTCCCCTTAATGACAACTTCCTGAACTCCTAGCATAGATCAAGTTTGGAAAATTTTGCTTTTGTAAGAGACTTTGTGAAAATGTCTACAACTTGATATTGTATAGGGAAAATGAGCACTTCAATAACTTGATCATGAATGCGATTTCTAATGAAGTGCATATGTAGCTAGATGTGTTTGTTGTGTTGATGTTGAACTAGGTATTTAGCGAGCTTAATGGCACTCTGATTGTCGCACCAACGGATGGTTGTATGTTGTTATTGGAATCCAAACTCTAAAAGGATCTGTCGAAGCCACAAGGCTTCTTGAATTGCATTTACCACTGCTCGATACTCTGCTTCTACTGAAGAAAGTGCAATAGTCTGTTTTTTCTTACAGGCCCAAGTGATAGGTCCTGAACCAAGGCTTAAAACATAACCTACAGTAGAATTTCGATGATCAGGGTTGTCAGCCCAATCTGAATTAGTAAAACCAACCAATAAAGGAGTCCCCCGTGAACTGTAATGGATCCCAAACTGAATTGTACCCTAGAAATACCGAAGTATCATTTTAGCTACTTTCCATTGGATTTCATGGGGTGTTTTCATATACCGGGAAACAAGACCAACATCAAAGGAAATATCAGGATAGGTATGAGTCAAGTATAATATGTTACCCACTAAATTACGGTACAAGGTGGCATCAACTTTGAGATAAGTACAGGTGGAAACAAGCTTGAATCCATATTGGAAGGGAGAAGGGGCTATTTTGCAATCTTCCATGTGAAAGCGACAAAGAAGGTCACAAGCATACTTAGATTGGGAAATAAAAATTCCTTCATTGGTTTGAAAAACTTGGAGGCCAAGGAAATAGTGCAAAAAGCCTAAGCCTGTCATTTCAAATTTCTTCTTAAGGCTGGTTTTCACATTGCTTAAAATTTTTGAGTCACTACTAGTAAGTATAAGGTAATCAACACGAAGGACAAGGATTATGAGATGGATTCCTACTTTCTTGGTATAGACATTAGGATCAAAATGGCATCTAGAAAATCCAATGTCAATAAGAAAGCTTTCCATTTTGGCATACCAAGATCGGGGAGCTTTCTTAAGACCATAAAGATATTTCTTAAGGAGACAAACAAGGATATATTCATTCTGTACAGGTTGTTCCATGTATATTTATTCTTGCAAATCCCCATGCAATATGGAGGATTTAACATCCATCTGATGGACCTCCCATTTATGTGAGACAACAAGGGAAAGAACAAGGTGTATGGAATTCATTTTGGATACAGGGGCAAAGGTTTCATTATAGTATATTCCTTCAACTTGGGAAATATTTTTGGCACCTAATCAAGCCTTGTGTCTTTCAACACTTCCATCTGATGCATACTTAGTTCTATAGACCCATTTACATATGATAAGTTTTCTTCCTTTTGGAATAGGTACAAGATCTCAAGTATCATTTTCCATTAAATAACGATACTCTTCATTCATTTTTGTATCCCAATATGGATGACCTGAAGATTCTGCAAATGTATCGGGATAATGAGTCTCTGAAAATTGAGGCAAAAGAAAAAAGGCTCACTAAAAATGTGAACGTGTATGACGCTGATATGAAGGATCACCAATTTCTTCTGGTGTTGAACAAACCCATCTAGGAAGCGACAGTGTTGGTGTTGGTTCAGGTTCAATGGACTCATCTAGAATAAGGTGAGTGGGAGGAGGTGGATTTTCATCCTCACTGTCATCATCTGAAGAAGAAACCATAATAGGAACAGAAGAAGGAACACATGATGAAGAGGGCTCGCAGGTCAAAGAAGGCACAATCACCAAATTAGTTAACAGGCTAAGATATTTTCATCAAATTTAACATCTTTTTTTAATAATAATTTCATTACAATGTGGTTGAAGAACTCTGTAACCTTTGACATCTTCAGAATAACCAACAAATATACACTTCTCCCTTTTAGGCTACAATGCTTTCGTTTTCTAATCAGGACTGTGAGCCCATGCTATACTGCCAAATACACAGAAGTGACTTACATATGGTTTAATTTTAGTCCATTATTCTTCCAGTGTCATTTTTTTAAGAGCCTTTGTGGTTTGTGATTTACTATGTAATTTGCATAGTTGATGGCTTCTTCCCAATACTTTAGAATTAATCCCTTATATTGGATCATACAATTGTCCATTTCTTTTAACGTGCGGTTCTTTCTCTCAACAATACCATTTTGTTGTGGTGTATATGGAACAATGTGTTACATTTGTATGCACTATGTAGTGTAGTAGATTGTAAAATTATTGTTCACATATTCATCTCCATTATCTATTCTTAACCTTTGAATTTGATGTCCATATTGATTTTCTACAAGGGCCTTGTAGGAAAAAAACTTTTCAAAAACTTTGCTCTTAATTTTTAAGAAGTAAACCCAAGTACGTTTGGAAAATTTATCAATGAAAGATAAGAAATAATTGCACCCAAAAAAATAAGGAGTAGAAAGTGGACCACACAAATCACTGTGAACAAGATGCAAAGGGCCTGAGGCATGGCAAGTGACATGTTTTTCAAAACTGTCGCGATCATGTTTGTCGAGAACACAACCAACACAAACACCATCTCTGCATGAAACACGAGGAAGTCTAGTCACCATCTGTTGATTACATAGTTGCTGTAATGAGGGATAGCTTATATGACCAGACTTCTCGTGCCAAAGTTTCCTCTAGTCATCGCTATGAGTAACAAAAACTGATGAAAAAGATGATGACACAAAGTTGTCAAAATTGTACATCATGGTAATATCATCAACAATTCTAGTTGCAAGAACATGCTTAGGATTTTTTAGATCCTTGATTACAACTTGGTGAGGTGAAAACTCCATGGTTTTACCTTCACCTGAATGAGTGATTTGATATACTGATAAAAGGTTGCAAGAAAGACTTGAAACACATAATATATCATTGAAATGACCATTATCTACTTGAACTTTTCTAGATCCCACAACACTAAGAGATCTATCATCACCAAGAAATATTTTCTTGGTGATACATTCATTTAGAGAAAAAATATGTATTTATCCTTAGCCATATGATAAGATGCTCCAGAATCAATAAGCCACTCATTAGAAGAAGAAGTAGAAGTTGTATTGAAGGAGAAACCAGAAGCAAGATGTGCATGTTGATGAGAAGAAGAAGAATGAGTATAATTAATATTGATGTTATGCTTCTTCATGGCAACTTCTAAAGTTGCCATATTCTTGAAATATTTGGACTCATCATGACCAACTTTATCACAAAAGTTGCAATGTCTGCCAGTCTTCTTATTTTCATATTTTGCTCCTTTGTCACCATTAGGAGCTTAAGTTGTCTGAATGGGTTTGGGACTTGTTGTGGCGAGGATGTTGCTTCTTGGGATTCTTGGGTTTTTCTTTCTGTTGGGTGACTAAGGCTTTGTTGGAGGTACCTACAGTGTTGATCACTCCAAGTTGTACATGCTTACCTTTATCTATAATCAAAGCATCACAAAAGGACTCAAGAGTGGGTTTTTTATAAGCTTTCCCTAGAGCATCTCGCATGGCATAAAAGGTATATAAAAACATAGAATATGCACTACCTAGATTAGAAGGAATAATATAGATGCAACACTCTTCCTTCAGCTTTATCTCACATTCTTGACATAAAATTATGAGTGTTTTAAACATAGATAGATAGTCTTCAATGCAAGAAAAATCATTTGGACTTAAAGTAAATATTTGATTTTCTAACTAATGTGCTCGAATAATATTTTGTTTACCAAACATAGATTCAATCTTTTTCCCAAGATTCATTGGGGTCATCAATTTCTTGAAGGTGGAACCTTAAATAAGGAGAGATGGAAATTTTGACCAGTCGATGTGCTTCGCCACTCCTATTAGCCCATTTGACTTTCTTATCAACATCAGTGGGTTATTTTTCCTTTCCCAAGGTAATCTGGTACAAGCCTTTACTTCTTAACAAATCCTCCATATGAGATTTCCATTGGAAGTAGTTAGTGTTGGTAAGACAAATATTACTGGAATAAGCCATATTAAATATGAAGATAATTTGGATTTTAAAAATGAAATTGATGATCTAAATGTTGGAATGTTTTTACATGAAGAGTGTGCTTGTCATTTATGGAAAGAACAAAAACGATGATGGCGAACAAGAAAATCATAATCTTAGGAGAAGCAAACAATATGGAGAGATCAAAGCTCGGAAGGAAAAGAGGAAGCTCAGGGTGAGAAGCCTCAGCAACCGTTCGATCAAGAAATTGACCATGTTGGTTGTCTAATATTATGAACATCAGTCATATGAGTTACCATGGGCTTGAGGACCATTGGAGGATCATGACCATTGGATTTGAAACCCAGATCAACGACAGGGATGAATTGCGGAGAGCGAAAGAAGAATTAAACAACTCGCTAGTTCTAATCCCACAATTGGTCTAGATCATATGATCTCATAAACCCAAATATCGATGATTGTGGCTGATCTAAAAAATGATCATATTAAGTCGGATTAAGTCGTGACTGTTGGATGCGCAATCGCCAAATCAATGGCAGGGATAGATTGCAGAGATTGAAAGGAGAAGTAAATATCATGCTATTTCCAATCCTGAAATTAGTCAGGACCGTCATATCTTATAGCCTCGAAGGTCGATGATTGTGGTTGACTCACCAACAATGCACAAATTCAAATTGTGGAGTTTTGGTGACAAGTTTAATCACTCGCAATTTGTGGTTCCGCAACCATCCTTGATCGTTGATCTTCTTCGAGAGTCTTCATGACCGTTGGATCACTTTTAAGTGGAAGGACAGAATAAGCTAGAAGAGCAACATCAAAGATAGATCGAGCCATATATCTAAGAACATGATCGATGAAAAACATTTGGTTCACGTCAAAAGTTGTGACGAGGTCACTGTTCGGGGAATCTCACTTCGGAAGAATTGGCAACTTGAAAGTCGAATTACCCGAAGCTCGAAAATCAGAAATGAATAAGGACCATCGGATCTGAAGAAAATGAGATGACCGTTATATCTGGGAGAACCAAGTCAGTAGACCACATCTACAAGGACATGTGGCAGACCATGTCAGTAAGGACACATGGCATAAGAAGAAAATGAAAAGTGCCAATTTGAATCGATACTTCAGGTACGTGCAAATACTGAATCCGAGTGACACATGGCAGCTACTCAGATCGTGACACGTCAACAAGTGATGTAAGAAATCTACGCCACTTTGGGAGATTTACTTTGGGAGTTTCAAAAGTCCCAAAGTCCTAAAGGATGAAGGTTCAAAGTCGCTCTCAGTCGTCGATCTAAAGTATATTTAGGGATTTAAGACAACTGTTAGATCTAGGAGAAGTACAGATCTTATCCATTGGATCTGAGCGCTGAGGATCAATGATCATTGGATCCAGAGATAAATGCACGAAGGTTAAGCCTCTGGATGAGCACAGGAGAGAAGACTTGTCAAAGTCCCATAGTCCCGAAGTAAGCAGAGATCGTCCATTGTTAAGACTGATAGGTGGAGCATGATCCAAAACTCCGGAGTCAATCACTTTGGGAGTTTGGGGTTGGGAAGGAAACAATATCGCCAAAGACCTGAGGGACAAAGAAGATCCAGGCCGTCGATTTCCAAAAGGACGCATGGAATAAATCTGTGCAGTTCGTGGAAAACCACTCTGAGAGAAAGTGAAGTAAGAGAAGTTGAATTTTGAAATCCTTGAAGAGTCGAAAGAGCTGAGGACCATCGATCTGTAGGAGGACACATGCCAATAGATCATGTACTCCGGTTGGAACACTCTGGGAAAAATATAGCAAGGAAAGTTGAGATTTCTGAACCCTTAATACCCAAAGGGATTGTGACCATTTATTCGAGAAGACCACGTGTCGATAGATCGTGAATTATGGGTGGAAGCATCGCGGAGAAAGTAGAGTTTGAGAATCGAGACTCCCGAAGCCCGAAAGGTGAAATCGATCTTGTTCGTCGGTTTGGAGGGTCACACATCACTTGGTCATTTAGACTTAGGAGGGTGTTGATCTGGAGAAGAGGAAGGAAATATAATAAATGAGATCTATTGATTGAAGGAATCTGTCAGAGACTGCGAGATCGACAATCACGCCTGATGGCGGGACCAAAAATTGCTCGGAAGTTAATTTTCTGAAGGCGGGCCACAATCAAAACCACAGTTTTGGAGAAAGGACATGTGGATCTTTGTAGTGAATTACAGGGAGAAAAGAAGATTGACCTCAAAACACCTTTGGATGCGCCCACAATCGCATGGTCACGTGAGAGCATCACCCAAGGTCACATCAGCAAAATATTGAGGAAGGAGCTAGCGTTGCTAGGCTCCATATCGAAGGTTACACATTGAAAAGTAAAAAAGCCTCTATTTGTATAATCCAACCGCATTGATCAAACCAAATCTGATCGAAGGGTTTTTGTTTCACTTCGTGGTTTCTTTATTAGTTACACTAACTGAATCATTGTTCTGGGGCATTGGAATCATGCTTCTTAAGCGTTCTGAGATTCTCGACATGGGCATTGAAGATTTAGAGAGTAATGGATGATGAGGGCATGAATAAAAGAAAGATGCAATGATAGAGGAAGGTTGTTGTTTCTCGGTAAAACAAGTCGAACTATATGTGATCAATAAGAAAGAAGGAACAAAGTGTGAAGTATGCAGAGATGAAGAACATAAGCTGGACAGAGCAGAAATGGTGAAAAAAAATGACTGTACGAAAACTTAAGCGCAAGAATATGCGAGCATGAACATACTGATGCAGGCATAGTAGAGTAGTGTATCCGAACAATGATGAGACTGGTAAGTCATTGATAAATACTATATCACTGTAATAAATTTCAGAAAGAAAATATTTATATCTCAGGGTAGTAGGGTGGTGCTAGGGAGGACTGTTGTCCTCAGAGTTTCAAGTGGGTTCTTGAACATAGGGAGTTTTTTCTTCCATCTGGTTGCAGCTAGAAAAACCAGGGTGGTAGGGTGGTGCAAGGGAGAAATATTGTTCTCTACTGTACAGGTTGATGCTTGTGTGACTGGAAGTTGGTGCTGGAACACTCAGGGAGTTGGTGCTTCCTTCTGGTGGGTGCTAGAGAAACGAGAGAGTTGGTGCTCTCAACAAGTTGCAGCTTGTAAACTAGAGGTGGTAGCCTCACATTACATTGGTGCTCAAAGATAGATGATGTACAAAACATAAAAAGACTACCTATCATTCGAAGAAGAAGACGTTTTCTCCCTTTATGGGTTTCCTTAGGAATATATGTTTATGTATACTTATTGTGTGTGATTGATGTTGAATACTCTATTGCTTACTTTCCTAAATTATTGTGATCATCATTGAGTGTTTTGTAATGAGTTTAAAATGGGCATAATTGTTTAATCATAGTAACAACTGATTCACCACCCCCCTCTCCCCCTTATTAGTTGTCTAACAATTGGTATCAAAGTGGGTTCCTTTTATCTAAGGGTAGATCCTAGAGCTTAAACATGATTATCCATGAAGGAACTTCAACCAATAAGGCCCCCTTGTTCAATGGAACAAACTTTGCCTGCTGGAAAGTTAGGATGAGAACCTACATAATGGCTTTAGGTGCAGATGTCTGGGATGTGGTAGAGACTGGTTATGTGAAGCCAGTTATACTAGCTTCTAAGGGTGACAAGATAGAATTCAACTTCAATGCTAAGGCTATGAATGCTATTCTGAGTGGGCTTGCAGAAGAAGAATTTTTAAAAGTTATGCACTTAGAATATGCCAAAGAAATGTGGGACAAACACATTAGCAATTATGAAGGTATTGAGAAGGTAAAGGGTGCCAAGATTCAAACCTAGAGATTACAGTTTGAAAAAATAAAGATGAAAGAGGATTAAATTGTTGGGAGTACTTTCTGAGAGGTGAAGAACTAGTAAATGAAATGAAAGGACTTGGTGAAAAAAATGAGGAGGCCACTTTAGTTCAGAAAATTTTGAGATCTCTACCAGATAGGTTCAACCCAAAGGTCTCTGTTATAGAACTTAATGATATAAAATTTCTTCCTATTGACCAACTCCTAGTAACTTCGACTGCTTATGAAATGCGGATAGGTAAAGATAAACCCACCTCTAGAAAAACATCATTTAAAGAAGATACGAATGAGGATTCTGAGCCTTGTGAAATCGAAGCAAAATTTGTGAGAAGACTAAAGAAAGGATCAGGAAAGTACCATGGAAAGTTTCCATTCAATTTTTTTAACTATGGAAAGATAGGTCACTTTTCATCTAAGTGTCCACATAAGAAGAAGGACCAGAACGTTGAAGGTGAAGAGAAGTACAAATCCAAGAGATTTGGTAAAAAGAAAAGTTTATGTGTAAACAATGATGACTCTTCAGGAGACACAGATAGTGATTTTGCTTGTGAAGATAAGGTTAATGAATTTATGCTTATGGACAAAGAGGATTATGATAATAAAAGCACAAGAAGTGATGTTAATGATGAATAAGTTGTGGTTGACTTGGAAGGATAACTGATCAATGCCCTAGAAGAAATTGCTAGACTTATATTTAAGAAGAAAAAGAAAAAACAATTGCTGATACAGTTCGAGAAAGAAAGTAAAAAACCCGATGAAGACTTTTCCCTGTTAAAAGTGGAATTAGAAGAGGTAAAGAAAATAGAGGACATTCTGAAGCAACAATTATCAGAGAAGAAGGCAAGATGTGAAGCCTTGGAAGAAGAAGTAGTAAAAACCAAAAAAGAGATGGAGAAGTTTAAAGCATTGTATCTCCAAAATATTCCAAGCATTAAAGCCTCAACAGAACTAAACGACATTCTAAGAAAACAAAGATCTCCTTTGTTGAAGACTGGTTTAGGCTATATAAGTGGTTCAAGCAACAAACAACCTGAAAGCAAAGATCTAGTAAAGATGATCAAGTTCCAAGTTAGCAGACAATCAGACCATGTGAGTACTTTTCCATCAAAATCTAATAAATACAAGATGATCCCTGATTAAAAAAAAAGATATCAGAATATGGAGCAACAAATGCCAAGAAGAAGGCCATCCTTCAGGTACCAAAATTTCTTCCGTGGTTACTGTTTTTACTGCTCGAATTTTGGTCATAAGATTGCAAATTGTCAAATTAAGTTTAGAGACATGCAACTGAGGGGATCAAGAAATAAACAATCTTTGCAACATAGAACTAACAATGAGCTCGAATGCTATAAATTTCATAACTTCAGCCACAAAGCTGCAAACTGCCATCTGAAGAATTACAAAGAAGATCCAAGGATAAAACCCCTAGCTAGAAATGCCAGCACATGGAAAAAGAAAGATAATGAAAAATGTGGTCTAGTACTTTCAGCTCAAAAACAAAAAGACCCCTGGTATATAGACAGTGGATGTTCCAAGCACATGACTGGAGACAAGGATAAGTTTCTGTCTATAAGTAAAATCAAAAAAATAAATATGACCTTTGGAAATGATGAACCAGGTAAAACCAAGGGTAAAGGGATGGTGAGTTTGAGGAATGGTAAAGGAAAAGCCTAGGATGTTCTGCTTGTAGATGGGTTGAAACATAATTTTATTAGTGTAAGTCAAATGTATGACAGAGGATGTGAAGTGGTGTTCACTTCTTAATATTGTAAGATAAAGTCTATAAACTTAGGACAAGTGGTGGCTAAAGGCATAAGGACAGATACAAATGTATATGTGCTGAAAGAAGATAGAGAAGAGTGTCATATAAGAAAACACGATGAAATATGGTTATGGCATATGGGACTTGGACATCTAAACTTTGACCACTTAATCAAGCTCAAAAATCTTGAGGCAGTAAAAGATCTTCCAAGAATATCAAAGACACAAGATTCTGTGTGTAAACCCTGACAAGTAGGAAATCTAACCAGGACACAGTTTAAATCCAAGAGCTCTACTTCAATAGAGAAACCACTCCAATTAGTTCATATGGATTTATGTGGACCATAAAGAAAGGAAGGCAAAGGGAAGGAAAACTACTTCATGCTGATCATTGATGATTACTCTAGACTCACCTGGTTTCTTTTCTCAAAGAAAAAGTTGAAGCATTTGAGAAATTTAAAATATTTAAGGCTTTAACTGAGGATCAAACATGCAATAGGTTAAAGGAAGTAAGATCATACATATGAGGAGAATTTATGTCAATTGATTTCAAGGAATTCTGTGATAAACATGGGATCAAGAGAGAATACAAAATCCCAGGAACTCCACAACAAAATGGAGTAGTTGAGAGGCAAAACAGAACAGTTCAGCAAATGGCCAGGTCAATGATGAATGAGAAGAACATTGGTCAAACCTATTGGGTAGAATAAATACACACACCAATCCATATTCTTAACAAATCCCACCTTAGACCACACAGTGAAAAGACACCTTATGAACTGTTGTATGGAAGACTTGATTCAATCAAACACTTCAAAGTCTTTGGGAGTAAGTGCTACATAAAGAATAATGATGAAAACCTTGGAAAGTATGATGACAGGGATGAGGAAGGCATCTTCTTAGGATATGCTACCAATAGTAAAGGATATATATGCTTTAATAAAAGATTGTATAAATTAGTTGATTGCATTGATTTAAAGGTTGATGAAGGAGTCCCAGTAAGAGAGGTGAGCAATATTGAGTCTGCTATAGAGGACACAACTGAAGCTGAATATGAAGATGTCCAAGAATAAAAAAAATAAGACTCTGAGTCAGATGAAGATACAAATACTCAGGTAGACTCAAATCAGTAGACAACATCAAATCCTTCCTCTAGAATTACTCAAAAGAATCATCCCGCAAGTCAAATAATTGGTGAGAAAGACAAAGGTGTACAAACCAGGAGAAGGATAATCAAAGACACTGAGAAATCATATATATCCTTCATATCCATGGTGGAACCCAAGAACTTTAATGAAACCAGTAAATATGTAAATTGGTTAAAATCAATGAATGAGGAACTCGATCAGATTGAGAAGAACAATACTTGGGAGCTTGTTCCTAGACCTGTATATATAAGAATGTAATTGGCTCCAAATGGGTGTTTAAGAATAAAATGGATGAACAAGGAAAAAATGTTAAGAATAAATCCATATTGGTCTATATAGGGTATGCACAAGTTGAAGGACAAGATTTTGATGAAACCTTTGCACCAGTGGAAAGATTGGAAGCCATCAAAATATTTCTTACCTATGCATGTCATAAGAACTTTAAAGTATATCAGATGGATGTTAAGTCAATATTTCTTAATGGATATCTAGAAGAAGAAGTATATGTGGAGCAAACTGAAGGATTTTCAATGACATATAATCCTAAATATGTCTGTAAGTTGAAAAAGGCATTATATGGAATGAAACATGCACCACGAGCCTGGTATTATAGACTGGAAAATTTTCTACAGGACAAAGGGTTCAAGAAAGGTATTTTTGACAGTAATACGTACATTAAGTATGCAGGTGATGATTTATTAGTTGTTTTGATTTATGTAGATGACATTATTTTTGGATGCACTAATGACCCTTCAGTTCAATGGTTTTCTAATTCAATGCAGACTGAGTTTGAGATGTCCTTGGTAGGAGAACTATCATATTTTCTTGGTTTACAAATCAATCAGAGTTATGCAGGGCTATTTATCTCTCAAGAAAAGTATTTTAAAGAGATGTTGAAGATGTTTCAGATGGAAGATTCCTCTCCTATTAGTACACCTATGGTTGTTGGTTTCAAGCTCAATATAGATGATATTTCACCTGATGTTGATCAAAGAACATATTGATCAATGATAGGCAGTCTTCTGTACATCACAACATCCCGTCCTGATATAATGCAAGTTGTTTGAATGATAGTTGTTTTCAGTCTTCTCCTAAACAAAGTCATTTATAAGATGTCAAAAGGATATTCAAACATTTGAAGGGTATAATGATTTATGGTCTCTGGTATCCTAAAAATCGGAATTTTCAATTAACTGCATATTCAGATGCTTGTTGGGAAAACTGTTTGGATGAGAGAAAGAGCACTAGTGGAGGTTCATTCTTCTTAGGTGATTATTTAGTAGCATGGCTTAGTAAGAAGCAGAGATCTATTTCATTATCAACTACAGAGGTAGAGTACATTGTTGTTGCTACTTGCTGCACTCAAATTTTATGGATGATACAAACTCTTGCAGATTTGGATGTAACTTATGCTGATCCCATTCCACTTCACTATGATAACACCAATGGCATTAGTGTCTCAAATAATCCCTTTCTCCATTCAAAGACGAAGCATATACCAATAAAGTATAATTTTCTCAAAGAGAAAGTTACAAACAGAGTTGTTCAGCTAAATTATATTCCTTCCACAGAAAAAATTGCAGACATCTTTACTAAACCCCTAGCCAAGACACCATTTGAATATCTTTGTCAGAAGTTGGGTGTCATCCATTCTCTCACCTAAGAGAGTCCATCCTGTCAGGGGGAGTATGTGTTGGTTGAATATCTGATACCTCCGAAAAATTATTGCAACAACTCAGGGGGAGCATGTTTTCTTTGACATTGATGTAAAAGGGGGAGAAAAGGTGTGGTCTGGATGCTACAGTTGGAGGTCTAAGAAGAATAGTCCAACCTTTCAGGGTTTCCATCAATGCCAAAGGGGGACATTGTTGGCATGTTTTTACAGGAAGAGTGTGCTTTTCATTGATCGAAAGAACAACAACGACGATGGCAAACAAGAAAAGCATAAGCTCAGGAGGAGAAACGAACAATATGCAGAGATCAAAGCTCGAAAGGAACAACATAAGATTAGGGTGATAAGCCTTAGTAGTCGTCCGATGAATAAATTGACTCTATTGATTGTCTAATATTAGGGACGTCGGTCATATGAGTGACCATGGTCTTGAGGACCGTTGGAGGATAATGACCATCGTATCTTCAAGACAGATCAATGACAGGGTGTTGACGGGCGAAAATGAACGCTCACCAACTGGGAGAGTGGATCCGGTCCGGGGTTGTCTAAATAACCCAAGCCGTTTGGGATAACCCACCTTGACGGGTTTAG
>ML801889.1:19354-29671 GCA_009831015.1 Picea engelmannii | reverse complement strand
TGCTGAGATGACAAATAATGAAACTGGCACCCTGTATTTATAGTGGACTAGCCAGTCTAACTGGGGCTGACCTGGCCAGTCTAACTGGGCCGACTTCTCCTTCTGGGAATCAATAAATTCAATATAAATATATTTGTTTAGCCGACAACTTGTCTAGGGTTTCCTTCAATTCTTTGCTTCCTTCCAGAGAATTCTAGTCTCGTCATAGGTTATAATAGAGGTTCATACCTCCTGAAGCTACCATAATATTAACACATCAGTGATCTGATTTTCTTCCCAGATCTTTGCGCAAATGAACAACTGATTCTCAGGGTCTTCTGCTGCTTCTCCTTGAAACTCTGGTGATCTGATAGTAGGATTGTGTCCTGCCATTCCAAATACGGAGCTACTCCCTCTTCCACGTAGTGTAGATACTTGACTAAGGTTGCCTGAACTGGCTCCTCCATTTGTTGCTCCTTATGTATATGTACTTCCTTCTGTTGGACTTCCTCTAAACTTTGGTTGTCTAAACCATGGTGTTCTCATTAGTGTATTGGTCACACATGGGTTTATGGGTTCCACACTGACATTAATGTGAAAGGGATGGCTGTCTTCTCCTCTTGTTCTTGGGCCTCTTGTTTTCCTCTCATATGTGGCACACAATGTTTCCTTAATTTTCTCCACATCTTGGAGATCCTCTACCTCTTCCTCATTGCTTGCCAAGCCCTCCCTCTTGGCTATGGCTCTCTTCTTGGTATTCACCTTATATTGGTAGGGTGCTTCGCTACGCGTTGTTCCTGATGACGCCAAGATCCACTTAAGTTGGGAATCATCCATCAAGATTGGTTCCAAGGGTTCCTCCTCCTTTTTCTCTTTATCCTTCCCTCCTTCCATTCCTCCTCTCTCTGTCAATGCTTCCCCCCTTCCCCCATGCATGCAGGGAAGTCTACCTGTCTCATTCCATTGTCATTACACCTTTTTTATATAGAAATATCTTTATATAAGTATAAAATGATAAAATGTACCTTCCTATGGGTCCTCATAGGAACTCTTGCTCAGCTGCGTTGTATGACTTTGCTGTGTCTACTGCAAATTTTGTGATAAATCCTGCCACAATATTGTCAAGCCGAAAGTCGACTGCGCGAGTGAATTTGTTGTTCACCTGCTGTAGCTGTTGGATCTATACAGGAGTCCAATCTAGCTGTTGAATCTCGTTCATCGCATGGTTATCCTTTAACCTTAAGATCCACTCCTATAGTAGATGCAAAAAATCATAGAAAAAGACTTCGTGTAAATCTGTAAATACGTACTTATCCAGGTATTTACGTGGTGTGATCCTGAGGTTTCTATTGTCTTTCTGTGCAAAATTTAGCTCTTTAGTTCTTAACCAACCCTCGATTTATTCTCTCATGGGGTTATAAGGTCTCAACATTCCCTTCTAATGGCTCATTACTCTTTTGTTCTGCTCCTTCGGTTCTTATTCATTCTATCTCATCTACTCAGTCCTCTCTTATTCCTCTTAACACGACAACATAACCATTTGTTGGTTACTATTTCCCTTCTCAGGTTGTCTGAGTTATTGACACAGGGTTCATGTCATTCGGGGTTCCAACAAAGCCTCTAAAAATATTGGCCCTCCTGGTAAACCAGAGGCAACACAACACTCGAAAGGTACTGCGCAGTCTCACCCGAGATAGATTTAAATGGGTGATTGTAAGACTTAGGTGTTTACAGCCTAGGAAAGAGTAGGGGATAAGGGTTTCTTGATTAAAGCCAGGTACCATGAGCTGTAAGGTAAACTACTTATCCCTTGAAGTTGCATACATATATTTCATAGTTTAATTCCAGCATAGTATAAACAAATTCATAACAATGTGCTAACTCATTCATCAAGCTTAACCATTAATTGTTGACAGAAAGTAGAGAAATGCATACATTAAACATATTACACGAGTATTATCATGGTTCACCCCCTCCTAGGCTACATCCACAAATATTTGGCTCTTTTCTCTTTTATTATGGAAGTTCTACATTCCTGGTGCCACTCGCTTACAATTCTCCACAAAACTGGGTAAGATCTATGTGAGGCGAACTAGATCGCACCAGGCTCTGCAGCCTGTGGTCTAATTCTAAGATCTACCTTCCCTCGTATCTTCTTTTCTCAACAACTTACAAAATTGTTTCATACAACTCAAAACATTACATATCGCCTACGCTCCTACGTGGTTACAGTCTCCAAAACTTAACCCCAAAACCTAACCCTCAACAACAACAATAATAACAACAAAACCCTCCTCTCTATATGATACTTTCATATCTATATTTATACATTTTAGGATCTTCATCCTTTTAATGAATATTACCAAAACCCTAACCCTTCTTACGTTAGGTCTTTCTCCCATGCGCGTGTTGTTCTTCCTCCAATTGTTGATTTCCTTTGTGCATGCTTTCTTACATGCGCACATGGTGTTCTTTTGCTAGATGTTACTTCAGTTTTCTACATGCTTTCTTTCCCACGATCGTTCTTATTTCCCCTTCGGCTTGGTGCCAACACTCACCAACAATGCACAACTTCAAATTGCAGAGTTTTGGTGACAAGTTAAATCACTCGCAAGTTGTGGTTTCACTACCATCCTTTATCGTTGATCTGCTTCGACAGTCTTCATGACCGTTGGATCACTTTTAAGTGGAATGACAGGATAAGCTAGAAGAGAAGCACCGAAGATAGATCGAGCCATAGATCTACTAACATGATCAACGAACAACATTTGGTTCATGTCAAAAGTTGCGAGGAGGTTACTGTTCGGGGAATCTCACTTTGGAAGAATTCACAACTTGAAATTTGAATTACCCGAAGCTTGAAAATCTGAAATGAATAAGGACCATCGGATCTGGAGAAAATGTGATGACCATTAGATCAGGGAGAACCACCTCAACAAACCACGTCTACAAGGACATGTGGCAGACCAAGTTAGCAGACCACGTCAGCAAGGACACATGGCGCAAGAAGATGTACAATGACAAGTGTGAAGTTGAATCGACACTTCAGGTACATGCAAATCATGAATCTGAGTGACACGTGGCATCTACTTGGCTCATGACACATCAACAAGTGACGTAAGAAAGCTACGTCACTCCAGGAGATTTACTTCGGGAGTTTCATCACCATCAAATGTCAAACGTCCCAAAGGACGAAGGTCTGAAGTCGCTCTCAATCGTCGATCTAAGGTACATTTCAGGAGTTAGGACAATCATTAGATCCAGGAGAAGCACAAATATTATCTGTTGGATATGAGCACCGAGGATCAACGATCATTGGATCTAGAGATAAATGAATGAAGGTAAATCCTCTGGATGAGCATAGGGGAGAGAACTTTTCAAAATCTTGAAGTCCTGAAGTAAGCAGGGATCATCCATCATCAAGATTGATAGGTGGCACATGATCCACGACTCCGAAGTGAATCACTTTGGGAGTTTTTGGTTGGGAAGGAAACCAGATCGTCGAACACTCGAGGGCTGAAGAAGATCCAGGCCGTCGGTTGCTAGAAGGACATGTGGCGGAAATTTGTGTAGTTCGGGGAAAACCACTCTGGGAGAAAGTGAAGGAAGCAAAGCTAAGTTTTGAAATCCCTGAAGCCTGAAGAGCCAAAGGAGCTGGGGAACGTTGATTTGTAGGAGGAAACATGTCAAAAGATCGTGTACTCCGATTGAAACACTCCGAGAAAAAGTGAGGAAGGAAATTTGAGATTTTCGAACCCCGAATACTCGAAAGAATTATGACCGTTGATTCAAGAAGACCACGTGTCAATAGATCATGAATTCCAAGTGGAAGCACCATGGAGAAAGTGGATTTTGAGAATCGAGACTTTTGAAACCCAAAAGGAGAAATCGATCTCGTCCGTCGGTTTGGAGGTCCACATGTCACTTGGTAATTAAGACTTAGGAGGGCATGGATCCATAGAAGAGGAAGGAAATAAGATAGATCGATGATCATGCTTGATTGCGAGACCATAAATTGCTCGGAAGTTAATTTTCTGAAGGTGGGTTGCAATCGAAACCATGGTTTTGGAGAAAGGACACTTGGAGCTCTGTAGTAAATTGCAGGGCGGAAAGCAGATTTCCCTCAAACCACCTTTGGCCACGTTCACAATTGCATGGTCACATGAGAGCATCACCTAAGGTCACATCAGCGGAATATTGAGGAAGGAGCTAGCGCTGCTAGGCTCCATATCGGAGGTTACACATTGAAAATTCAAAAAGCCTCTGCGTGTATAATCCAATGGTGCTGATCAAACCAAATCTGATCGAAGGGTTGTTGTTTCACTTCATGGTTTCTTGATTAGTAACGATTCAGTTACACTAACTGAATCATTATTCTGGGGCATTGGAATCATGGCTCTTGAGCGTTCTGAGATTCCTGATATGGGCGTTGGAGATTCAGAGAGTAACAAATGATGAGCGAATGAATAAAATAAAGATGCCACGAGAGAGGAAGGTTGTTGTTTCTCGGTAAAACAAGTCGAACTGTATGCGATCAAGAAGAAAAAAGGAATAGAGCATGGAAGATGTATAGATGAAGAACATAAGATGGATAGAGAAGAAATGGTGAAAACAACAGATTGTACGAAAACTTAAGCGCAAGAATATGAGAGAAGGAACACACTGATGTAGGCAGAGTAGAGTAGTGTAGCCGAATAGTGATGAGAATGGTAAACCATTGATAAATACTCTATCACTATAATAAACTTTGGAAAGAAAATATTTATATCTCAGGGTGGTAGGGTGGTGCTAGGGACAACTGTTGTCCTCATAATTTCAAGTGGGTGCTTGAACACAAGGAGTTGTAGCTTCCATCTAGTTGCAGCCAGAAAAAATAGGGTGGTAGGGTGGTGCAAAGGAGAACTATTGTTCTCTGTTGTACAGGTTGATTCCCGTGTGACTAGAAGTTGGTGCTTCCATCCAGTTGGTGCTGGAACACTCAGGGAGCTAATGATTCCTTCCAGTGGGTGCTAGAGAAACCAGAGAGTTGGTTCTCTCAGCAAGTTGTAGCTTGTAAAACAGAGGTGGTAGCCTCACATTGAGTCGGTGCTCAAAGATAGATGATGTACATAACATAAAAATACTACCTATCATTCGAAAAAGAAGAGGTTTTCTCCCTTTATGGGTTTCCTCAGGAATATCTGTTTCTGTATACTTCATGTGTGTGATTGATGTTGAATGCTCTATTCCTTATTTCCCTAAATTATTGTGATCATCATTGAGTGTTCTGTAATGAGTTTAAAATGGGAATAATTGTTTAAGAACAGTAACAATTGATTCAACCCCACTCCCCCCCCTCTTAGTTGTCTAACACTAAATGGAAAGATCTTGAAAAATTAGGCAGTTTAAAAAGAAACAACACTGAAAACGAACTTCATATGCGAAAATTATGCTCTTTTAAAAAAAGGCATAAACGAGAACCAAAGAACCACATGTTGGTGATATCCCTCCAAATAACCTCACTATTACAAATAACTTGCTTTATGAAGTGACCCACATTTATAAAAAGAAGTGGGGATCACTTTTACACTCAAGTTACTTTATAAAATAAATTTGTATGCAAAATGAATAACTCTAAAATAAAATATTAAAACTACTTATAGTGATTCAATTTTATACTTGAAGTGAAATACATTTTACAATGGAGCATGAACTTAAAAAAAAAAAGTAACAAAAATAGAGACTTGAACTCAAGACCTCTTACCTAATAAGGCAACTTTTAACCAAGTGGGCTAACAAAACATATTGTATTGTTTAGTAGGAGGATTGGGGTTGTTGTTGTTGAAGACGACCTTGGAGATCATGCTAAAAAAAAACTCTTTTCACACAAGATTTTTTTTTTGCTCTGGATCTAGCTGAAAAGATGGGTGTTTTTTTTTTTGGTTGTTGTTGTTGCTGAAGACGACCTTGGAGAGCATGCTCATAAAAAAATATTTTCACACAAGAAATGGTTTTCACTCCGGATCTTGCTGGAATGGGGGTATATTGGGAAAACAAAAACCTTTTAGAGTGAAACGAAAAATGTTCCTGACTGACACAAATGCTCCAGACGCAATGGAACAATCCTCTTAGCCCAGAAATGTACAGAAGTGGAAAAAAATGGATATGAGACAACTCGTCTTCATGATCTCGATCTACAACAGGAGCAGGTCTTCAAACAGGCTCTAATAGCATGTTCAACAACACAGGTATTCCAACACAGGAGAACACCTTCAGTAACCAGTGACATAATGAAATCAAATATCAACACATCGATTTTTTGATGTGGTAAAACCCCTATGGGGAAACATCCGCGACCCCACCCAATGCGACCACTTGGAGCAGTTTATTAATGAAAAATAAAAAAATTACATAGAGATTTTACAAGAGAGTTTCTCACAATTGATCATCGAAAAATGACCCTCCATGCTCTTTAAATAGAGATCATGGACCAATTGGGTGTTAAGACACAAATCAATGTAGCTGTTAATATCGAGGAGAATATTAACCATCAGATCACTCTATGTCGGGAACATATCGTGACCGTCAGATTTCATAACTATTTATGCATATTAAAGAAACACACTAAGAAACATACTTTTACCTAATGACACATTAGACCAAGTAGATCTTAACTAACTCCTAAGTGTCTAAATATCCTAACATTGAGAAGGTAAGAAGGCTAAGTGATTGTAAATGTCTAAATATCCTAACATTGAGAAGGTAAGAAGGCTAAGTGATTGATTCAAATCATCTTATATCATTAGGTTGGATATGGTGGATTTATATTTTTTTAAATGAAACTATAGCCGACTTCTTCTCTCTTATTTTTCTTGATAATTTTAAATTTGTAAAATTAAAAAAAATATAAATCTAAAGATTCAAATGATTGATTCAAATCATCTTGTGTAAGTGGGAATACAATGATAAATAATTTAAATATCCGATTATTAAAAGTAATTGAAATCATAATTTTTATTTTATTTAGATGATATAATTATCGGAATTACAATCCGTGTTGTTATTGCTACTTCATTGGTTTGGTTTAGATTAATTGAGATATATCATATTACTATGAAATTACACTTTATATATCATATCAATTTTTTTAAGACCGCATTGGAATCAAAATTTTGTAACTTCACAACAGATGATATAAGGGTAATTTATTCCACACTATAATATGTTATTTAAAATAACTAAAAAATACTTGATTTTTAAGACATAATTCAAATCAAAATTTTGTGAGATTTTTTTTTATAATAAATGATATGAGGGTAATTTATCCCATCGTAATGTAGTATGTTATTTAAAATAACAAAAAAAAACTCGATGTTATATTCATACATAAAAAAAACTTGTGTATTTGTAATTATCTTGGTTCATTTCATTTTCGATGCTTTTTCATGTCAACCCAAACTGTAGACTGGTAAGTCCATAAATTCAATAAAGAAATAAATATTAAATTTAAACTACAACTTTCTTTCATGTGCATAAGGATTAGGGAAAGCATTCATTATTGATTTACTTATAAAGAAGTTAAGTCATATTTTTGCATCATCATAATTTGCAAAAGTAAAAATAAATAAATAAATATTAAATTAAGACAGGAGCTTTATACAACTTTTATGGACATAAGGATTTCAGAAAGAATCCATTATTGTTAGTCCCCGCCGAAGGCGTAGAGGGACTATATCGATCTATAATTCATTGAATTCATATTAATATATCCTTTGACTATAAATTTTTGCATAATCTCTATTGTTCGAACTAGAAAACTAAAACCATTATTTTTTATATAATAAAAAAAAACCTTATATGTCATCATCTCATTGGAGAATAGATTCGAAGTCTTATTGCCATCTTCACTATTCCCAATGTTTTAAATGTTTAGATATCCAAAATTTTGAGCATCGACGCTCTTTTTTAATTTTATTTTTTATTGAAATGTTTACACACTGAAAGTTTTGAGCATCGATGCTCTTTTTTAATTTTTTTATTATTTCTATTTTATTGAAATGTTTACATACTGAAAGTTTTGAGCATTGACACTCTTTTTGAGGTACTTGAATAGTGTGAGGCCCTTAAACATGCTTGATAGCCTTAAATGTTTACTTAAATAGGCCTGTCACAGTACATTTTTCCATACAATGTTGCAGTGAATTTGGAAAATATTGTTGTCCACCGCCACTCACATAGTCATCATATGTTTCATATTTCTTCTATGCTTTGAATGAAATTTAGTCATCATTGAAGATACACATATTCTTTACTGGTTCACTGATTGCTGCTTGTTCGTTGGTTCATTGGTTCGTTTGTTGCTACTTGTTGTTGTTTGGTTCAACTTTGCAAGGTTGAGGTCCTGCACCTGCAGTTGGACATGTTGGTGCTTTCTCACTGGTTTTTTGCTTGATTCTTTATTTTGTTTTCTTCAACTTTGCAAGGTTGGAGTCTTGCACCCGCAGTTGGAGCTGTTTTTTCACTTTGCATCGTTCAAGTCATGCACCCGCAATTGGACCTGCGATTTTGTCGTTCATCATTGACGAGTAAGTTTTAATACCATAGTTTCATTCATATTCGTTCTTTGATGTTTACTGTTTATAGTTTGGAAGTAAGAATGTTTAAGTATTTCCACTCGCATGGTCATCATATGTTTCATATTTCTTCTATGCTTGGAATGCAATTTAGTCATCATTGAAGATACATATATTCTTTAATGGTTCACTGGTTGTTTCTTGTTCACTGGTCTATTGGTTCATTGGTTGCTGCTTCTTGTTGTTTGGTTAAATTTTGAAAGGTTGAGGTCCCGCACTTGCAGTTTGAGTTGTTCATGCTTGCTCACTGGTTTGTTGTTTCTTTCTTTCTTTTTTTTTCTTCAACTTTGCAAGGTTGGGGTCCTACACCAGTAGTTGGAGTTGTTTTTTCACTTTGCAGGGTTCAAGTCTGACACCCATAATTGGGCCTGCGATTCTGTCGTTCATCATTGACGAGTAAGTTTCAATACCATATTTTCATTCGTATTCGTTGTTTACTTTTTACTGTTTTCAGTTTGCAAGTAAGAATGCTTAAGTATTTATTCATCATTCTTATCCTATAGACTTTTCATAGAGGTTGAAATATCTTTTTCTCCTGCTCTTAAATTTTCCTCCAATTTTTTCCCCAGGATGTGCACCATGTGCATGCTAATTTCATCTACACAACTCCGATTGTTATTTTTTCTAGAATTACAAATCTCGGTCCTTTACCATATGTGACGAAGTGGAAATCTAATGCCTCAATTGAATAAGGAAATTCTTTATTCTTCGCACCCTTCCCTCGATGATATTCCCATCTTTCCCAGGAATGAGTACCTACCTATCCCGTACAGAAATCAAACCCGTGTCATTCACATGAAAAAGATGATGTCAAGATTGTTGCTTTTGTAGGATGTTCTTGTAAAAGAAACATGAAGGTAGGTGTTGAAGGGATAAGTATGATACAACAATAACTAAGTTGCAAAAAAAATGCACACCATTGCCAGGCATTATCCATATTTGTCAATGACATATTTCAGTAAGTTATAAAGAAAAAAGTTACAGGACCTGGAATGAAAATCCTAGGTATTTCTAGGACTTGTTATCGCACTTTGCAGGGTTGAAATCATGCACTCGCAATTGGACCTGCAATTCTGCCGTTCATCATTGACGAGTAAGTTTCAATACCATAGTTTCATTCGTATTCGTTCTTTACTGTTTAATATTTACAGTTTGTAAATAAGAATGTTTAGGTGTTTATTCATCACTCCTATGCTGCAGAATTTCCATAGGGGTTGGAATATCTTTCCCTCCTACTCTTAAGTTTTGTCCAATTTTTTATCCAAACTCTGAACCATAGGTATGCCAATGTTGTGTGCACAATTTCGGTTGTCATTTTCTCTAACATTACAAATCTTGGTCCTTTACCTTATGTGACGAAGTGGAGATATAACGCCTCAATTGACTAAGGAAATTATTTATCCTTCCCACCATGCCCTCGATGATATTCCCACCTTGCCCAAGAATGAGTACCTACATGTGCAAGATAACATATATATAAAATATGCAGAACAAAAAACAAAATGCTAGAAATGACAGAATAATAGTAAAATATCCAGCATAATCTTCACAATACACATAAATGATTTACGAAATAGCAACATAAATAACACTTTGAATCAGATAGCAATGTTCACAGGCCTCTTCGAGGGGGAAACCTCCAATCGAGCAACGCTCTATTACAATAATATCCAAGCTAGGGTTCTCATACCCTCGACTCCTATTTATACTAAAAAGAAGCATCTAG
>ML801889.1:1544-13700 GCA_009831015.1 Picea engelmannii | reverse complement strand
GGAAGCTTCTATTAGGTCTTCTTACATCCGCCTTATTCTATTTTATTGAAAGGTCTTATTAATATTGACCTTTATTACATCCGAATACATTGATCTACCTATGTGCGGGTTAGGACCTTAACAACATGCATTTGCAAAATGTTCTTGTAGAAGAAAAAGATGTTGATATGGTGCTAGCAAGAGTAATTTTCCATGGATTGAAAATTGCAATATTCAATCTCTATTCTGCTCTGCATGAAACACTGCCAACATAATGAATGTTTTTTCAAATGCATTACACCATTTACATATGAATGAAACCATTATCATTCTAGGAGACTTCAATGTTGACATGCTACAAAATAGTGCCATAACAAAAGAATTGGAAAACTACATATGAAATTACAATCTCTGCTTTCTTTTGGTTAAGATAAAGCATGTACAAAACACACTTATTGACCGTGTATGGTCAAATTTGCCCATATCACAATACACCCTCTTTATCTTATACACATACTGGTCTGGCCATGATACAATTTGTTTTGTACTTGAATTATGAAATATACATCAAACATATTACAAAATCATATTTCCATGTCTCAAAACATATTTGGATACTTTGTTGCACAAAACCAAATCATTCATCTAGGATCATCAAACTTCTTAATATTTTCTATCTTGTAATATATTTTGGCCAGGAAATATTCTATATAACCACAACCATGGATCAAGAAAAACAAAGGTTCATGCTTCTAACTCTATCTTTTATTCTATTGCTTTGATTCTCATTTACTGTATGTACATATTACTTGTTTTCCCTTACATACCAACTTACATTCATGTTCATTGTATTTTGTGAATTCCCACATTGAAACAAACAGAATAACTGGAGAAGATGAAGGATTATTAACCACAAATGTAGAAGAAGAGATACAAAGGTGCATGCTTCTACTCTTATTTCATATTCCAATGTTTTGTATTTCATTTATTGTGTGTATATTTATTCTACTTCTTTGCACCTAATTTATTTTATGTAGATACTACATATATTCCTACATAATAAGTTATCTTCATGTCAACTGTATTTTTTGTACTTCTACATTGAAATAAATAGAACTGTATTGATTTTTTTACATGTCTTTCTACATACCAACTTACCTTCATGTCCATTGTATTTTCTGCATTGCTACATTGAAAGAAACATACTATTTGGACAAGAGGATGAAATCTTATATGCCACAACAGAGGAAGCTAAAGTACAATCTTTGAAAAGTATACCAATAGTGATAGTAAATCAAACACACAAAACGAGTAGGTGAATAAAATATTGGACTATAAAATGATGATTTGGAAACAATGGGCCTTTGTTGAGACTTCCATATTCCAAAAATTGCCCTCCCCTTTTCTATTTTCCCTCTCTCTATTATCCCTTTTCCCCCCTCTTCTATACTTAACCGAATTCCCCTTTCTTTTTCCCCTCTACTTTCCCTTTCTGGTTACTTTACTTAGTCATTTTTCTGAAAATGTCTAGGTGCACGGGTTGGTGGACTCACAGGTTCACATTTATACTCATGCTTCTATATCACGAGTCCGACTGACCACTTCCTCATTCCATACTTAGCCACTTTTTTGATCGCAGGTTCCCGAGCTGACGGGCTCAAAATTGCGCTTCTATTGTTCTTTGTCCTGCAAACAACACCCAGAGTTATGCGATATACAAATTGAAATCCAGACTCCCGGGCTGGTGAGCTCAAGATTGTTCTTCTATTGTTTCATGACCTACAAATAGGTCTCGGAGTTCCGTGACATATAGATTTACCGCTGGACTCCACCATCATGCCCTATTCCGTGTTACACATTTTTTCACTCAAAATTTCCGAGACATACAATTTGACCGTCGAGTCCTCATGTCTCTTGAGTATCCATTGACATCCTATGTCATAATCCATCCCCTTTGAGCCTGTATGTGACATACATAACAATTATGAAAATATACAATTCATATTCTTATTTAGTCGTTCTGATGTTCATGTACACATGCTTGCATAAAAAAAAGTTGGACGAGTGACATGGGCATGAGTAGTCAATCATCACAAACATCAACAAAATGACAAGGACAAAGGTAAATATTCATACATTATGTTCTTGCTATGTTTACCAAACAAATATCCAGAGTTATTTATTCATCTATGCCATCATAAATATGTTGATGTCATCTACAACACATGATTTTTAGTTTACAAGAAGTATTGATGAGCGCAAGTGAAACACCCAACATAGTGCAAGCTCCCCAGACTAAGAGGTATGGCTACAAAACTATGACCTGCATACTTCATCCAAATTGTGCATCTACTTGTACATTTATGCCAAACAAAAATGATACAAACTGCCATTCACACTACTTTTTCTGTTCAAAAAATGTCACTAGGTCTAAACTTATAACACCCAATATACTATTGATAAAAGGCTTGAACAACCACCGAACTAGACAAGTGTTCATTGGGGACATAATGGTTGTGTATAAAACCTACTTAGACAAGGCAAACAAAATTAGATGCATTATGCGTGATGAAATGACAAACAACGAAGCCATGATGATAGTCGCAATGACTATCCCTACACAACTTGTCCAAAAACATGCAGAAAAGATCTTGCCAGGTAATGGGATTCCATTGCAAATTTTAATATATTACCGAAAAAAGTATATGACTTTGGTGATTGTGATTGAATTATATCGCTCAATGAAACAAGTATTGTGGAAAAAGTTCCCACGGTTTGTTCAGAATATCATTTTGTACCAGACACAACAATCAACCAACTTGCATAGAGCAACAACATTTACCCAATTAGAACCATTGGTGCAGTTATCACACTCACGAGAAAGTTGGCTTGCAACACATTCTCCATATAAAATATGGAGAGTCAGACAACGACAAGGAAATGGTATTATTCTCTATATCCATTTTTGTCCTTTACTTTCACATGCTCATATATCTCAGTTATGTTTTACAACTATTACACTGTTCCATGTTGCAACTATAATTGTTCGACACCTATTCAAATTTATTTTCCCGAATGGAACAACAATTGAATAAAGGGAAATTTTCACTTGTTCTCTTAAAACATATAACAAAGAAAAGAGATGTTAAAGAAAGGATATTTCGCACAACCCAAGCAACATTTGTAACATAATTAAGAACATACATAGTACATGATCTTAAGAAACTAACTAGCTTGACAGTTGTTGTACGTATACATCTACAATTCCATCCACACTTTGCTCATAAAAATTGCGTTAAGAAATTTTGTGCATCTTTTTTGTTGTACACTTGTATATTATATTGTTCAATATATTAACTACTATGCTCACATGCACAGGTTGAGGGTGTTTTGGTTGCAACAAATGCGTACTCGACCCCCTTCGAGCCTGTATGTGCCAATTGAAACTCTCCTGCTTTTGCCTCTACTTTCATAAATTATGGCACAATTGATTGCCTACGATGCAATACAAAATTCCCTTACTGTTATAGGATAAATCGGTAGGTGCAGACACTAACTGATCTCCCTAGATCCACCTAGATCTAGAAAAAAACACACCAGAACATGACGCTTTCCTTAAGTTTTAAATATTGAATTTACTAACTAAAGAGGGTTAGGTAACATACCGTTTAAATGCTGCTTCCTCTCGCCATCACCATCCTAGATCCGTTCCAACGCTCATACAATGATGAACCTGTAAAAGAACGCAACCAACCAAAGTGGTAGTAATAGCATAAACTCAATATAAACCTATGTATGTGATCAAGGAATCATACAATAAAACACAACAAGATTTATAGGAAAGAATCATATTAGTGTATCATATTAAATGTGAAAGAGAGATTACAACCATGGCCTTGATGTCGTAAGGTCCCTTCCAACTATCCTTTGTTCCCCACACACTTCTTGCTTCAAGGATTCTAAGACCATGGATCTGATAGTTACTCACAATCTATTTTGATAAAGAAAATCTCAAAGCCACTCTAACCAAGCTAACAATCCCAAGCCAAAAACCACTTAGCCCTTCTCCATGAGAGCTCCTCTCCTTTTATAAGCTAAAGAGGATAAGGTGAGGACGTTAGGATGATCCCACTAAATCATGAAATCGAGTAAGATCCAAACCATTCGGATGCCACCTCACCATGGAAGTTTCTCCTTCTAGAATATTCGAGGAAACACTCATTTTTCCCACGTGTAAGCATTCTCGCACCCTGCCTATAGAGAAGAATGTGAAATCCTCATGACCTAGCTATGATGCAGCCTATGAGAATTAGGTATTCTCACACCCTATCTATAATGCATCCTGCAAACTTCCTTTTTTATAGGGTTTTTACAAATGAAAATGCAACTTCTTTTCTCAGGAAAAGTTCTTCTCCCTTCTTTCTTCAGGAACTCAGGCCACTGACCTCTCTGAAGACTATAGATAGGTTTACATCATTAACGGTCATAGGGATGATGAAAATAATGTGTAATAGAGAGCCCCCCAAAGTATGAAGTTAGAACAGAGTGATAGCTAAAATACTTTGTCGAGTGTGTGTAGGGAACAAGGAACAGTTGGTCGGAAACCTGCCAAAAAACAAGGAAATACAGTACAATAATATATCATCACTGAGGTAGGCATTCCCATACTCAAAATACAAATGAATCAAAGCATAAATGGCAACATGCAAAGATCCATGTTAAGTAAGACAGGTCATGGCCACCAAATATATACCGTGGATCCTTGCCTATATGACTCAAATCTGAACATAGCCACCAAAAATACACTGTGGATCTATTATGTGTTAAAGACTCAAATTTGAACATAGCCACCAGACATACACTATGGATATATGCACCAATACAATCTGAATATACTCCAACGCAACCTGAATCTGACAGAAAAGATCCAGGGTCTTCATATCCACCACTCTATAGTACGAATCTAACCATGAAAATACATGCGCTGGAGTCGAACATGGTATAAACCACTTGATTACCGATCAATGATGAGAACCGTTAACAAGTGCGAGGGAAATCACCATTAATGTCAATGAATCCCAAGGTAACTAGTACAATCCAATGAATGTGAATTAATGAGACGAAGTCAAACACTCGATGGAATTTCCCGATCCGGGGTCAATAATGAAATCCCACTTTCGAAAGTGAGGAAACCTACCATTGAGGCATGTAAGTTCCAAGGTAACAATTAGTTTCTAAGTCTAATTCCTAGATAATGAGTTGAAGTCGACAGGAAAAGACTCATCATAGGAGGGCCTTAATGTATCCCCCATCAATGACATGAAACAAGTAACAAGATTTGCTGTAGGTCAGAGTAACAAGTGATTCAAGACTAACTCAGGGATGGCTAACGCAATAGTAGGATTAAAGACTGCAGAAATGGTCGACGCAATAGAAGGCTTTTCAGGTTGGACATCTTTTTGAACATATTGACGACACGACAACTGTCTTGGAAAATAATGACTCAACAAAAGGGATCACAGACCAATTTTTAATCTTATAAAGGAGTATGACCAAGAGACGAGTGGATTTTCCAACCTAGACACAAGGCGAGTGAAAGGGTGTCATGTTCAAAAGTGACTCTTCCATAGAATACAGGTTTAGATAAATTTCTTTCCCAATTTTTTCCCCCACCATTTCTGGTGAGTACCTCTTTATTTTTACACAAGCTTGAGGAGGATAACATATGCTTGAAATGTAAGTTCATCCTTTGGATGAGTCCCTCAGAGTATGTTTAACGAACCCTAGGAAGGAGTGGTTCAGTCCCATTTGGGCCTTTCAATTTTTATTTAACGAGTCTAAAGAAAGAAAAATCATGGGTTTTTCATGTTTAGAGAGTCTGAAAAACACTTGAAGAAAACTTAGATCCCATATGTTCCTTTCAATGTTTGTTTTTATGAGTCCAAAGAAATAAAACTCAAGGGTTTTTCATGTTTATAGAGTCTAAAAAACACTTAAAGAGAACTCTCTCAGTTCTTTTTTCATAAAGTAGTCTGATGAGACTGAAAAAGAGATAAACTATCGCTCAACAGACGTTTTCTTCAAATACTTTAACAAGCGTGAAAAGAACAAGGTCGCTCGACAATCTTTTCATGTTTAGAGAGTCTGAAAGGAGATTAAAGGGAACTCCAGTGGGTTCCTTTTTTGTATAACCTTTACGAGTCCGAAAAAGTGATACAAGTATACTCGGTTACATTCTCATTGATTTATGAGAAATAATAGATACTAAGCTCGGTAACATTTTCTCATGTATTAACGAGCATGAGAAAGAACAAAGAATACGCTCGTGATTGTTTTCATTTTTACGCAAGCTTTAAAACAAAACAAAACTATGCTTGGACCGGGTTTCATTTTTACACAAGCTTGAAGCAGAGGAAACTATGCTTGAGGTAAGTGGTTTCATTTTTACACAAGCTTGAACCATATAAAACTATGCTTGCGACTTCCCAATGCATAACACAGGTATGGTTGGTACTTAGCCCCCCAATATTCGTTTCATCCAACTGCAAAGGCTAATGAAATGAAGCTTCAAATACTAGACGAGGGACTTGACTCAAATAGAGAGGGGGGAAACTGTTTCATTTTTTAACGAGATTGACACAGAAACAAGAACTATGATCGTAACCTCTCTTTCATTTTTTAACAAGGTTGCCATACAGACGAAAAAACTATCCTCGTAAGTGGTTTCATTTTTTAACGAGCTTGAAATAAAAAAAACCATTGTCACACACCCACTACGACAACTAAGATTTTCTTTTTCTTTACGTCTTTTCTTCGAGGAATAGAATCCCCAAATTTATATGGGGCCTAGAACATACTCTCCCTTCCCTTATCCTCCCCCATGTGATCGTTGGCTATGACCACAAGCCTTACGAAAAAGGTTCTTCCATCTTTCGTGATTTGGGGAATCGTGATGCAATATTTCCCCTGTTCTCTGTCCTTCGAAATTCCGAAAACCGAAAGGGTATAACATATCCTTAGCTCCTCCCTTGGGTCGCTTTTCATATGACCGGTCCTATGACCTAGTGCTGTTCCTGTAAATGCTTTCGAGGTTTCGCAATTCGGGAAATTGCGATGCAAGTGTTCCTCCTTTCCCTTTTGAATCTCGAGAACCCAAAAGCCTGGTATCATCCAGATCTATGGTCCAAATTGTCGACTTGATCAACGGCCTGGATTAAATATCGACATTCTACCTTTCAGGATTTCTGGTGAGGTCTTCACTCCTATTCCTTTGATGTCCAGAACCCCTATGGCCTTAGATCTTCACCATGTGTCCCTACAAATGGGTGGTCCAGATTCTTTCTGGACTCCTCCTCCCTACCACAAGACTTTGTACGATGACCTAGGGTTCAATCACAGAGCGTATCGGGGTTTCACGTACCAAGATTTCATGACTGGAAAAGATGAGGGGTCTTGCCCTTGGGTTTCATGGGTGTCGAAACACCGAAACCTATTCACACTAAACCTATTCGGGGTTTCGCAAATTGGGATTTCACGACTAGCGAATACAAGGGAGCTTGCCCTTGGGTTTCCCAGGTGACGAAACGTCGAAACCTATTCACGCTAAACCGATTCGTGGTTTTGCATATTGGGATTTCGTGACTGGAGAATACGAGGGAAATTTCCCTTGGGTTTCCCGGGTGCTGAAAAACCGAAACACCAAAACCTATTCACGCTATACCAATTCGGGGTTTCACATATTAGGATTTCGTGACTAGAAAATACGAGGGAACTTGACCTTGGGATTCCCAGGTGCCGAAACGCCGAAACGCCAACACATATTCACGCTAAACCGATTCTGGGTTTCGCATATCGGGATTTTGCGACTGCCGACTACGAGGGAACTTGCCGTTGGGTTTCCTGAGTGCCAAAAAACCGAAACCTATTCACGCTAAACCGATTTGGGGTTTCGCATATCGAGATTTCACGACTGGTGAATACGAGGGAACTTGCCCTTGGGTTTGACAGGTGCCGAAACGCCGAAACGCTGAAAACCTGAGAGAACCACTCTCTCTTGTACAAGGTTTCTAGACTCAAATCACATGATCCTTCAGCGGGTTCTTGGGTAATTATCCCTAATCTTGGTGACCAGATTGAAAATCCTTCCTAAATCACCGAGCTATGAACTCTGTGACAGGGGTGAAGTAAACTCGTGGGTTTACTTAAATGGTAGTCTTTTCAAGGAACTCACCCTAGCTCTGGAATGCGAGCGAACTTACCGGAAGGAGGTGCCTTCGGGGAAATCAAACTAGGGCATAGTGTGAGTCAAGTAAATGGGACAAATCTCAAGGGAACAGACTCATAATTGGAACTTGTTCATTATATATATATAAAACAATTATGGTCATATAAGTATAAGCATGCATCCATTATTTCCGATCAAAACACCAGGAAAACACTTCTATACAGAAAACCATTTATGAGTGTACAAACATGAGCATGCGTTCCAGGATATTCAATTCAAGATACAAGATATAAACACTTATCAGAAAACACTAGGTGTAACGCGACTTCTGAGAGGGGTGCTCATTTCCACCCAACTGTAGGCTCAGTGACTCCAAATGGATTTACCACTAGCCACCCCCGAGCTATACCACGATGCTTGAGGTTCAATTTTCTACTTCCATCTTAATGGAAGTCAAGGACGAAGGTTACTCTCCTTCTCCTCTGTTCAGAACTCCCCATGTTTCCAGAGTTTCTTCAGTTCTTCCCTGCGATCCCTGTCGCACGTGTTCTCTCCCCCCTTCCTTACCACACTCCCTCTCTTTCCTTTTCTCTGCAAGATTTCATGTGGTGCAAATTTCCCCATCCAAGGTTAGGTCTGGGAGCTGTTATAGATGGGTGGTTCACCCCCATCCCCTCATTAACTCTTGAGGAGCCTCCCCACCTACCAATTTGACGGGAAATCCGTTCCGGGGTCAGAGAGTTTCTTTGGTCTTTGAGCAAGTAAAACCAATATGGTACTGGCTCGATGGAAGTTAACGCAACCATTCCAGGTCCCTTCCACCACCTCTCATTATCCATCGTGGTATCTTTTAGCACATCCCCCTCCTACCAACCATGCAATACATATTCATAACATAATTTACATTCATCGACCTTTTATAAAAATGTCCGTCAAATCAAACATTCATGTCTTTGAGTTTGCCATAGTTCTTGGCCAATATAGTTATTTTTACAGACTGGGGGAAACGTGGTGTTAAAATTCCCTCCCCCTTAAAGGAACATCATCCTCGATGTTATATCTATCAATATGACGTGTATGTATAGAAGTAAACAAAATCGGATATGCATGTTTCATGGCATCTTCCATTTCCCAGGTAGCCTCATCTGGGCCAAAATGTTTCCACTGCACCTTGACCTGTGCAATGGTTCAGTTCCTGAGTGGGGTTTCCTTTCTATCCAGTATGCATTGAGGTGCTAGCAGGAATTCTCCCTCTAGTTCCACTTGGATCACAGACCAGTCAATTATATGATTAGAATCATGTACATATTTATTCAATAATGAAACATGGAAAACATTATGTGCTTTTACTGTGGGAGGAAGTGCTAGCCTATAGGATACATGTCCCACTCTATCTAGAACTTCAAAGGGTCCACAATACCGAGGTGCCAACTTGGCACAAGATCCCATCCTTAGGGAACTCTTCCTGGGCCTAACTCTGAGATATACATGGTCTTTCATCTTGAATTCTCTTGGAGTTCTCTTTCAGTCGGCGTAACTTTTCTGTCTGTTTTGAGCGACCTTTATATTTTGTTTTATTTGAATCACTTGTTGTTCCATTTCTTTCAGCATGTTGGGTCCAATAGTAATTCTATTTACGGGATTAATCCAACTGACTGGAGTGTTGCACGGTCTACCATAGAGGACTTCGAAAGGACTCGTCTTCAAGGATTCTTGGTAGCCGTTGTTGTAGGCAAATTCCACCAGTGGCAGGTAATATTCCCACTTCTTGGGATGATGCATTACATGCATTCTTAGCATGTCTCCAATATTTGGTTCACTCTTTCCATCTGTCCATCGGTTTGACGATGATAGGCTATGCTAAATAGTAATTTGGTCTCTAGACCAACCATCAAGGATTTCCAAAATTTGGAAGTAAATTTCGTGTCTCTGTCAGACACGATCTCTTTAGGCATACCATGTAGTCTGAATATCACCTTCATGAATATGATGGCGATATCTATTGCCTTGCAAGTCGATTTGACTGGGATAAAATGGGTGACTTGCTAAATTTATCCACCACTACCATGATGGTGTCATTTTGTTTGGTTGATGTTGGTAATCCGGTGATGAAGTCCATGGGAATAGTTTCCCCCTTCCATTCCAGAATTGCTAGAGGTTGTAATAATCCTGCTGGGTGTCGGTGTTCTACTTTAACCTATTGGCATTCTTGGCACTTAGATAAATAGTTAACTATGTCTTTCTTTAACCTAGGCCAATAGAATTGTTTCCTAGTTGCCGTGATCATCTTTTGATATACGGGGTGACCAATATATGGTCTTTTATGTAGTTCATCCATTATGAACCTCTTCAAGTCATCACAATTTGGAATATACAATCTATTTCTATAAGTTAGCAAACCTCCATCTATCATCTGGTATCCTTCATACTTTATTCCTGTGGGTTCTTGATCCAGGTATGAGGTCATGGTCTAGAAGAATGTGTCTGTTTCTTGTGCATTCCTGACTCTTTCTTTGACATTCATCTTGCAGGTGCTCACCGCTGCTAGGTGAATTGTTTTCATACTTCTACTAAGGGCATCGACCACCTTATTTTCCTTTCCTTTAACATGTTTGATTTCAAAATCAAACTCACTAAGGAGGTCCATCCACCTAGCTTGTCTGGCATTGAGATTTGGTTGGTCAAACAGATATCACAATCCAAAGTGCTTTGTCATAAGTACAAATTTCCTTCCCAGGAGGTAATGTCTCCACATTTTTAAGGCATGCACTATGGTAGCCAGCTCTAGATCATGGGTCACATAGTTGACTTCGTGCTCATTCAATTTTCGGGATTCATAGCAGACTACACTTCCTCCTTGCATAAGGACTCCTCCGAGCCCTTCCTTACAGGCATCTGTGCACACGAGGAAGTCATTTTCAGGATCAACGATCTTCAACATGGGTGCATGGGTCAAAAGGTGTTTCAGGGACTGAAATCTTTCTTCACATTCTTGTGTCCACATGAGTTTAGCTCCCTTCTTCTGAAGGGAAGTGATTGGACAACCAATCTTGGAGAATCCTTTTATAAATCTCCTATAGTATCCTGCTAAGCCCATAAAGGATCTGATATCTGAAACACCCTTTGGGGTAGGCCATTCCATGATAGACTTGATCTTGTCAGGATCTACTGCTACTCCCTCTTCAGATATGATATGGCCCAAGTAATGTATTTTCTTCTGGAAAAAGTCACACTTGCTAAATTTGGATTAGATCTGATGTTCTCTTAGCACTTGAAGCACAAGTCAAATATGTTCCTCATGTTCCTCTCTATTCTTAGAGTAAATTAATATATCGTCAATAAAAACTAGTACAAATTTGTCTAGGAATTTGCCGAGCACATTGTTCATCAAGCACATAAAAGTGGCAGGGGAATTGGTCAATCCAAATGGTACTACCACAAACTCATAGTGACCATATCTCATCCTGAAGGAAGTTTTGTGGATGTCTTCACCCTTGATTCGGACTTGATGGTATCCATATCTCAAGTCAATCTTTGAAAAGATGGAAGCACCTCCCAATTGATCAAATAGGTCATCGATCCTGGGTAAGGGGTACTTGTTCTTTATGGTTACCTTATTGAGTTGTCTATAATCTATGCACAGTCGGAGGGTACTGTCTTTCTTTTTCACAAACAGGACTGGTGCTCCCCATGGAGACACGTTGGGCCAGATATAGCCTCTGTCCATCATTTATTTTAGTTGCAATTTAAGCTCAACTAGCTCGGGTGTTCTCATCCTGTAGGGTGTCCTAGACACTGTCACCACTCTCGGTGCAAGTTCTATCGAGAAGTCAATGTTCCTTCTCAGAGGTAAACCCGGTACCTCTTCCAGAAATACATCTCTATATTCTCTTAGTGTGGGGTGGTCTTCGAGGCTTGGTTTGTCATCTTCAACTGATTCCAACACCTGTATC
>ML801888.1:217869-233322 GCA_009831015.1 Picea engelmannii | reverse complement strand
TTTAATTTGGGTTTTGAATATAGATTTTTAAATATATTGTTTTCATGGCATTATGTATTATGTTGTGTTTGGAGTGATAAACTAAGATTTAAAAAATAAGCATTTAAGGGTTATTTTGATGATTTTGTTTGCAGTAACGATGATTTTGATTACCACTTTTAAAAAATATGTCATTTTAATGTCCCAAATTTAAAATGGGTGCTACCGGTAGCAGTACTTTTCAATTTGATGGTTGATTTTGAGGTTTTGGTTTTAATGGTACCGATTGCTAAAAATACGATTTCAAAATATCTATAAATTTAACGTTTTGAAAAAAAAATATGTAACATCATTTTTTTATTTAGGTGTCTATTTGAAGGTTTTTCTAAGCTATTGTATGATTTTTGAAGGACATGTTTAAAAAATGTTGTAATTTTGATCCCATTTGAAAAAATGGTGCCACTAGTAGCACCGCTTTTTGATTTGGGGGTTGATTTTCATGTTTTTTTTGCAAAAATATGGGTTTTTTTGGCCAAAGTTCTCATTCAGATATGAGTTTTTTCAACAGAGGTAGCCATGGCAGAGGAGGAAACGGGGGCATAAATAATTTTTGGCAAAGAGGAGACCTAGGTTTTCTATTCATTTTGACCTTAACCCGCAAGAATTAAATCAATTGTTTCAAGCTGGGTTCTTCAACCTAGTCGGTGATACGGATTTTATGAGTAGAATGAAATGAATGCAGATATATATTATTAACAGATAGATTCAATGAACAATAACAGAGATACAATAAAACTTGGCTTCTATTAATAAAGAAACATGTTGAAACTGTAAAATGCAGACTAGCTTGCTAGAATGGTGGCGGCTTATCTCTGAGAAGAGATGTGACGGCTACGTTCATTCACAAGAAGATGAGTACAATGAGGCTTTGAAAGCCTTTTTACAATAAACGTGAATGTCAAAACCCTAGACATTTGTTATAGTCCAAAAATTTTACATCTATGCATCCAAGACTCTGGCCCATCCATTTGCATACTTTGCCAAAAATATTGTTGAGGCTTCCTTCTAAAAAAACATTTTTTGGATGGTGTATGTGCCCTGTTGCACTAATAGTCTGGTTACACTCGCGAGATATATGTTAGTTAGCTCGTGTACATACACGTGTTGCATGCTAGTTAGCCCGTGTTTACCTCCAAAAGTTTCAAAAGATATAAAATTGCGTGGAATTCAGTAGAGTTTACAGGCTATGGAGGGTTTCCTAACTATTTTACCCCTTGTAGCCCGTCCCCAAACCGAATAACCATATTTTTCTCATATAAAAAGAGGTTTTGAGGAGTCATTTAGACACATGAAAAAGAGAATAAGAAAAATCTGTCAAAATCTCTTCTCTTTCATTGTCCAAGATTTGCATCCTACTCTGAGTTTTAGTCTCAGCTTTCCCCTCCATTCATTCTCCCTATGCAACATTTCCTTCTTCCCTTGATGGTATGTTGGTCGTGAGAATCTACTGTTGGATTGATGCACTTGGAGCCACAACAGAGGATCCCATACGTGGTTCATAGAGAAGTCACAAGCAAAGGTTGTAACCTTTTTATCTTGAATTTGAATGAAAGAGATTATCTTTGTCCCAAAACCCTATGGTTACATGTTCTTGTTAATTTGAGCATGTATATCTATAGTTAGGCTCTTAAAGTGATCATTAGAGATTGTATATGTTGTTGCATTGTATTCTTAACTCCTTGCAAGTCATATTTGGGAGGAGATTTGTGATCTAGGAGGCAACAACAAGTGGAAGAGGTCTACATCAACCGTAAGGATTGAAGGTGCACTCATTAACCCTCTCTTCATTCTTTCTCTTATCACTTAATCTAGATGTTTTTGGGGTAGATTAAAGGTAGATCGGTGTTTTAAGGGAGTTATCGCTCTGCCTATTCCTTAAACCAAGTTTAGGGTAAATTTCCCCATAACAGAATTGGAGACTCCACTGAGGAATCACTCTAGGGTCTTAGTGAGATCTTGGTTTGATTTGATTTTCAGAGTCTTTCTGAGTTTTTTTAGCGTTTTGAGTCAGGGTGGGTCTTTGGTTACCTTCCAAGTGCCTACCAGCTTCCCTTGCCCAAGTTGGTTGTCCAAAATTTTTCTTTTTTGAAAATTTACAGAGGTGTACGCGCCCTGCTCTATGTAAATCACGCGTACATATGCATCTTGCATTATACACAGTCTGCATATAGAATATTAAAAACTAAAAAAGCATTTCAATGTTGGTTATAAAAAAAATATTTCAATGCAATATTTTAATATCAACTTTATGGAAACTACATATTTATATATAAATAGTTGAAAGTAAAAACATTTCTTATTGCATCCAAAGGCACTTTTTACAATCTAAGATGACAGAGATCTACAATAATTTCCATGATTAATATGGAGTTAACACATGACACTTAAAAAGAATATTAATAACAAAATTTGTTTGAACGTTAGTCATAAATCAAATATTTCGACGTAATATCTCAATATCAATTTTATATAAAATGTCACACAACTTTATATAAAATACCATATAGAGAGAGTAAAAACATTTTTTATTGTGGCTAGAGGTTCTTTCTACAGCTCAATATGAGGAGTTGTGTAATTTCTTTCGTGCTTAACATGGAGTTGACATGTAGCATTTATATGAGGAGTTGTGTAATTCCTTTCGTGCTCAACATGGAGTTGACACGTAGCATTTAAATAGTACGCTTAAAAACGAACAAGTCTTATTTATTTAAATAACTAATTAGTAAATGTATCAATAGTAGTATGCTAAAGGTGTGAGTGAATTACATTATGTATAGTGATATTAAACAACATGGAATAAATTTCAAATAGAAATATAATGCTAAAACAATGGAGATAATGAAAGGAAAAAAATTAAATTATTATTAGAATATAAATAAAATAGTTATTATTAAAATATGAATAAAATAAACATATATGCATTTCAATATAATGAACATATATTGTTAGATGTAAATATATGATGAGCACATATTGCCAAAGGAAATTAAATAACTAGATATATTATCAAATTGATTTATAATTTTCTAAGCAACTGCATCTCAATACAACCACATAGCTCCATCATAAGTCCTCACCCTCTAAATGCAAAACTTTTCTCAAAAAAAATTCAATCTAAAAAAGGTTTTCATGTTGAACATGAAGTTGACATGTGGCATTTTAAAAGAAATATTAATAACAAAAAACTTATTTTAATGTTAAACATAGCTAAAAGCAATAGTTTGGTTCTAGGTTTTGGCTCTTTTGGGGGGTATTATCCATTTAATTTTTCCCGAAATTTGGTGAGAAATAGTTGGATCTTAAGAATTTAATTTTTTCCAAAATCCGATGAGAAATTGTTGGATCTACAAACTTGAGTGGTTAAGTCTACGTGATCTGAGTGGTTTTTTAACATGTTGAATCCATTTATGAATTCAGAAATATAAAATATCAATACACTAATAACAATACACTATAAAATGATTAGGCATGTTGATTTCAACTCTATATTGAAAAATAATTTGATGCATTTTTAATGATATAGATGAAAACAATTTAGTGTATTGAATTCAAATTTTTTTTTGTAAATAAAAGTAACAATATATTGATATTCACAAATATGCGTGGCATTACAAAATCTGGATTCTGCCATTTGTCCTGCCACATCTGGGAAACCAGGACATGTGGCCATCAAAATTCAAGAGCAATTGTAATTGTTTGAACAAGACAGTGAAAATGTCTAACTGACAAAAAAGGTCACAGTGACCGACTAACCAGTGGCCATGGCCGACTAACATACATCATCTCATAGAGAATCTCAATTCTCTGCATAATTGACATAGCCAAAAGAAAAACATAGACCTGCGGGAGCTAGTCCAAATGTGAGCTTGGACTCGCACTGCAATGAGTGTTGTAGGCTGGGACAAATTTATGGCCGCAGGTTGGGCACCGCTTGCTTGTTGGATCTTCCATCATGGCATCGAACAGGAGGTCCATTCCTTGTACCAGGATTTGTTGGATGTGTGTCTGGTCGTCAAGTTTCTGCCACAACTCAAAAATGAGTTGAAGATGCTCGTTCGAGAGTTAAATCTAGGTGGGCGGAGGCGGTTCCTCCATCAGTTTTGCGTCCATCTCCAAGTCTGCATTTGTTCTTGTCGCTGGAATGTCCAATTTCCAACTAGGAGGAATTTCTTCCTCCACCATGCATTCTCCAGTGCCATAAAAATGATCTGGAGTATGGGCTCTAAGAGGGGCGATTTCCGGGTGAAAGCTAAGCAAAGGGGTGAGCTTCTCAGGAGGGAGAATTTCCTCCTCGTTTGGGCAACTGCCATAGTAAAATGAGGGAATAGAGGTTGGAGGTCGGGGTTACTAAGTCCAATTATGGATTTGGTCGAGGTGACTGGTCTTGATGAGGGCAAGTTAAGAGCGGGGGAGTCTATTGTGTCTGGTAAGGGTGTTGTAGTACAGCGGACCCCTTCTGGATTTGCCCCTCTCTGGGCATGGTGTGGGCGTTCAGGTAAGGATTGGGCAGGATAGACAGTGGGTGGCCAAACAATGGAGGATTGACGGTGGGTGGCCAAACAGTCGAGTGCTAGGCAAAGATGGAATGTGAGAGCCAAGGAACATTCGAGCACAAGGCGAAGAGAAAGCGAAGGATCAATCGAGCACAAGGCAAAGATGGAATGGGAGAGCATTTCAGGGCACATACCTTCATAGTGCCTGGTGAATTGACAGGGGTGAATGCCATGAAAGTCGAGATGGCTACTAGCCTGGTGCTGGTACCTTACTTGGTATGCCCAGCCTGGTTCGTGCAAGGCACCATTAAGTCACCTTGGAGTGCCCAGTGCACTACCATTACTCCTAGCTGAGTGTGGATCATTCAGTCTGGAGGGAAGGGAGGTTGGCGGTCGGGGTTAATAACTCCATATGTTGCCTACCTCCACCTGTCATCCCTTGCAAGCCACTTATCACCCCATCCGAGAAGTGTATTGAATTCATTGATAATATACTTTTAAACAAATAAGTTGCATCTATTTAAGTAATTATTTCATTCAAATATTAATATGTTGAAGGTCGGGTGAATTACATTATATAATTATATATTGATATCAAATAATATAATATAGAATAAATTACAAATAGAAATATGAGAAAATTAATGGAAAAAAGTCCCAAATAATAAAATAAAATAAAATAAGATTAGATTCCGAATAGAATGCCCAATATTTTATTGCAAATATTAAAAAATAAAATGTAAATATAATGATTATAACCCTATATAAACACATATTGTTAAATGCAAATGTATAATTAACACTGAATCACTTTTGATTTTAACAATTGCAGGGTAATACAACCAAGTTAGATGCATCCTAAGTCCTCCGGACTTATTTACTACAACATACAATGCCAAACATTTTGATTTTACATATTTCTATATATTAAGCAATCCGCGCTGGCCAGAGTCTTCTATTGTAGATCCATCCATCTGCATAACAGAGATCAAAAGCTCGATGCTAAATCGATGCTAAATCGACTCATGCTTGGAACCTCATTAGATGGACGTGGGTGCCTCAGGAAGACCTCCACCAGTTCCTAAATCAACGATCTCTTTATTTCAGCCCTCCTTTCTTTGAAGGCACGATCGAAATCTAATTTGCTCATAAACTTGAAGATCTGAGAAGCCAGTCCTATGGCCGCTTCCTGATCCGCGCCCTATTTCTCCATCATAAACACCAAAACCTGTAAAAATATTACAAGAAATAAATCAATCGACAGCATGAAATTGTTTTGCGATTGAACACAATGTGTAGCGATCCAATTGAATACACTCTTCAATCTGCTCTGTAGTTACAGAGATTTCTCTCAATTCAACGCAGCCTGCCTCTGCGTATGCACGCAGATTCCGAAGAATTCTCGCTACATGAATACCCTGCACCGGGTCGTTCAGCACGGCGATCAGGCTTACGATAGAAGTAGGGTGATCGCTCAGTTTATTGCTCATCATTATTTCACACTTGTGTTTATTCTGGAGTGAAAGAAAACCGAGGGCATCTCCTGCTTTGGTGATGAGTTCCTTCATTTGATAGGTATCATCATCATGTCCAAGAAAAAGAGGAGAGGAGAGGAGATTATGCAGAACCTCAACACGGATTCCTCTCACGGACCTTCTGTTAGCCAGCAAGACTTGTCAGTGTGTCGATCGCCTGGATTTTCAAACGCGCCGGAATCTACCATTCCGGCGCGCTGCGCTTTAATTCTGTAACTCCGATAATTTTGGGAAGTAGATCTCTGTTGCTTCCTATCTTAGCTTAGTTGTAGTTGTTGTTGGCCAACATTTTCAGTATCCTTATTATCCGTGGCCTGAGCAGACTCAACACAGTGTAATGAAATAACACTGCGTAATGAAATAAAAGAAAAGAAAATGACTTTAACTTCCACTAGGTTAACAATAGTTTATAGGATAGATGGTCTCATACACTGATTTCTGCAGTTTAGCCTCTTTTTTTTTTGTTCAACTTGATGTGATGAGTTCCCCCAATTTCTCCACTGTCCTCTTGCTAAATAAGTTATTCAAGAGTTATCTGTCTAATTGTCTAGATATTATAGTTATCCCTACTGTCTTTAAAAACTTCACACTCTAAAATGAAATGTTTTTCTGTTTCCACTTTTCAAGAGGCACAGAACACACTTTCTTCCCAAGTTTTTTTTTTTTTTTTTTTTTATCTTTTCCAATTCCCAATTTCACAACGAAGTTGATTCATCCCACTGATTCCTGTATGGGCTCAAATAGATTTGAATCGGTTCAAATAGATTTGAATCTGATTCTTGTATTGGCTCGAATGGATTTGAATCTGGCTGCTATCGAACAGCAAAGACGCCACGGATTTCATGGAATCGGGGATAGTCATTCCCGGAATGCTATTCCGGTCTATCTTGACCATGTTGGAGATGATCTCTGCAGCCCCTCCTCGAATCTCCTGAACTTTCTCCCATTTCAGCATCTCCACCACGCCTCGCAGTGTTCTGATCTCCCTCAATATCTCTAATGCAAACCGATCATTTTTCACAAGCGCCCGGCCGCTGCATAGATCATCTCCAACTTGGTCAAGATAGACCGGAATCCCATTCTGGTGATGGCTATCCCTCACTCCATAGAATCCATAGCGTTTTTGTTATCCTATAGTAACCTGATTGAAATCCATTAAAGGCAGTACTAAAAGATCGGAAGCAACAAAGGGTTACTTCAAAAAATTATCGGACTCACAGAATTAAATCGCAACAAGTCTGATCAGAAAACCCCAACGCGTTTGAAAAATCCTGGCGATCGACACAGTCACAAGTCTTGTTAGCAAACAGGAGGTATCCGTGAGACAATCGGCGGTGTTGGTGGAGTTCCGCATGATCTTTCTCTATCTTTTTCATGTAGAGGATTAATAACGATGAAACGAAGGAGCTCGTCACCAAGGCAGGAGAAACCTTGGGTTTTCTTTCACTCGAGAATAAACACAACTGTGAAATAGTGATGAGCATTAAGCTGGGCGATCACCCGAATTTGATCGTAAGCCTGATCTCCGTGCTAAACGACCTGGTGCAGAATATTCATATAGCCAGAATTTTTCGGAATCTGCGTGCATACGCAGAGGTAGACTGCGTTGAAATGGGAAAATCACTGCAACCCCAGTGAAAGTTGAAGAGTGTATTCAGTACAGAGTGTGTTCAATAGCAAAACAATTTCATGCTATCCATTAATTTATTTCCTGTAATAATTTTACAGGCGCTCATCAGGAAGCAGCCATAGGATTTAGGGTTAGATCTATTTCTCTCTTCATTGGGAGATGCAAAGTTTCCATGGAAGATATAAACAGTTCTAGTTTATCAGCATTGGACGGTGCAAATTATTTTTAAATTTATCAAGCATTGGAAAATGCAAAGTTTTCATGTGAGACTCCAACGTTTATCAAGAAATGAGGGTAACTGTGAGGCTCAACGTATCAAAGCCATGTGCGTTACCACATTACAGGTGTCAGGGACCAAGAAATTTTTTTACGGAAGAAAATCAGCGTGGCATAAGATATATCTGTTCACCTATCAACTCTAACGTTTCGAAGCCATGTGGGTTGTCCGTATTGACTCGACTTTACTATGGCATGGAGACCAAGATATATGGGGAAATGCGAAATCTCTTTTATGAAGCCATGTGACTATTGACTTGAATTTACTATGGCATAGAGTCCAAGAAATATTTGGGAAATCTCTTTATGAGAGAAAGTCGTCGTGGAATACGAGGCATTCATTCACCTGTAAGTTGCCAGAGTCCGGCGTTTGAAAGCCATGTGAGTTGCAGTATTGCCAGAGTCCAGCGTTTGAAAGCCATGTGAGTTGCAGTATTGCCAGAGTCCAGCGCCATGTGAAAAGCCTACACTAGCGTGGGCCCAAGAAATATGGTGGGAAATGAAATAAGTGTGATTTAAAGGTTTTATCTTTTTGTATGAAGATTTTTTTTTGTTTGATTTTGTCTTAAATGGTTGGATCTGTAGATTTGAGTGGTTAAGTTTGTATAAACCAAGTGTGTGAGGTTTTTCCGCTGGCTGAATCCATTTATGCATTCAGAAATGCAATTTAAATACTAGATTCCCACCAAAAAACTCAAAAGTTAGAATGTTTAGTCAACTCCAATGAAATATGTGATTGATAGAAGTCTGAACTAGATTGACTTCATAGGACACCATCCGTTACTTCACTGCACTGATTGACTTCATAGGACAAATGTTGTAGTAGTCTAAACATGTTATGATTTGGATTTTTTTGGGTCCTATTTTTTATGAACATTTTTGTTTAAAATCACCTAAAAATTTAGATCTAATGTTGGAATTACAAATATTAATTATTGAGATTGCAAAATACGGGTGTAATAGGGGGCCCTAATCCATTTATGTATTCCAAAAAAATTTGAAAGATGTTGACCTTTACCTCTTCCCCTGTAGCAACATCTATGATGATCATCAATCTCTGTATGACCACAAGCGTCGTGGATTAACTTCGCTTCAATGTCATTCGTGTAACTCCATAGTGGAAGAAGGTGAATTCATATTATCATCAACGAACACCCATGATAAAAGGGACCTCAATGCTCTATTGGCCTTCAAAAAGGCCATCACATAATATCCATATGGCTCCTTGTCCAACTAGACGGTTGAGAACTCCGAGAACATATTGTAGTGTAGCTAGGGGGATAATATGTAATACCTAGGGAGGTACCCAAAGGGGAATAATAATAAAGGTTAATATGTATTGTTATGTATGAAGGCCACATTTAGTAAATAAGGGCTAGTGTGAACACAATAAAGGTGAGAAGGCTTACTAGAAGGTTCCTTCTCTAGAATGTTCCTAGGGGGTAGGTAGTATTATATATAAAGGTGTAAGCACTGTAGTGAGCATGGTTGAAGAGTGTTGTATTTGGAGCTTAGTTCATTATGAGGTTGTCCCCTTGAAGAGGCAAGTGAACAAGAGTGGATCCCTTCCTTAAAATGATCAATTGTAAGGCGTTGCCCTACCTTAAGGGTTTGATATTAATAAAGTGGGAGTTCTTCTATACTGTTATTGGATATCTTGTATGTGTTTTTGTATTTAGATCTGTGGTACAAAACACATATGCGCGTGGATCTTCATGGTACTAGTTTGATGGGAAGAATTCTTGTAGAATTTGGTCAGCGTAAAGTGCTATGTGTACTGGACCTTAGTAGGAATACGCTCGACAGTCCTATTCCAATCGAGTTGGGTCTGATGTAGAATACTTTGATCTCAACAATAGAAAATTCCAAGATAGTAAATTCTCAGGCAGTATACCACAATAGTTGGGTAATTTGACACAACTTATACATATATCAATTTCCAACCTTAATAATTCAAATACTAGTCCTTTTGAAATATTCAGGGTTCCCCTCTCCTATCTATCTCTTAGACTTAATCTCATATGTAATATACCTAAACTCATTGCCAATTTGACCAAGTTGACTTACTTAGTTCTTTACATAATTAAAGTTACTTATATACCTGAAGATATTGACAATTTTACCAAGTTGACATACTTAGATTTCTCTCAAAACAGAGTCACTAACATCCATGAAGACCTAGCCAATTTGACCAAGTTAACACACTTAAATTTCTCTCAAAATAGAGTCACTAACATTCATGAAGACATTCCCAGGACCATGTTAACCCACTTAGATATCTATCAAAATAGACTCACTACCAGCGTACCTAAAGCCATTCTAAATTTGACTCAATTGACCACACTACATCTTTATTCAAGCATGCTTACTAGTAACACCCTTGTAGCCCTTACTCATTTGAGTCAATTGGTTGAACTGGATCTTAGTGATAATAGGCTTAGTGGTAACATTCATGAAGCCATTATTAATTTGAGTCAATTAGTTGAACTAGATCTTAGTGATAATAGGCTTAGTGGTAACATTTCTGAAGCCATTACCAATTTAAATAAGCTTGAATACCTTTATCTCTCAAACAATGTTCTGATAGGCACAATTCCAAAAGCCACGTGAATGTTTTATTCATTGCAATGGTTCTACTTGATCTCAAACAAATTAATAAGGCATATTCCATATAGCATATTTCAACTAAAAGCTATCATTGAACTATACATATATAATAACAATTTTTCTAGGAGTATTCATGATAGTATTAATGACTTGGTTTCACTTCAAATTTTAGAACTATCAAAAACCATCTTGGACGGACTTATTCCTAATTATTTGTAAACTATCATGGATATTCCACTGAAATAGTTTGTCAAAACATATCTTGTATTATAGGGAAATGTTTTATCATGTAAGTTTATTTTTCCTTAGATCTCGGATTTATAATCATTAGCTTAATGTTCAAATTAATGAAATAATTGAATTGCGAAAATGAAACACTAAACAAAAGATCACACAAATGAACACAAGATGTATCCTAGGAAACCCAATACGTGAGAAAAACTAGCTAGAAGGTTAGGCCTATGCTATGCTTTCTTTTCTTCGGTTATGGAAATGTAAATACAAAGAAATAAGCACTCATTGTAGAGTTGTCTTTGACATTGTGGTTTGTATGGTTGCTACATAATATTTTCCTCCTCTATTATGATCTCAAAATACCACTCCTAGATGCTCTACTCAACTATGGAACAAATACAATGCTAAAGAATGGAACCCCTTCTCCTCCTAGTAGCCCGATATTTAACATAGCTCGATAGTCATCTAGGGTTAGGGTTTTGACTTCATCAATTCTCAATTAGTGATAAGGTTTGGACCTTCTAGAATATTCTTGAAAATCCACACATGGCTAGCCCCACATGTTTGAGTAATGGGGGTTGAAGTGACATCCACTCATACCATGGTGGTCAACAAGGTAGGTCAACTTGTGGGAGACATAACTTTCATATATGAGCTTCGATTGAGGTTATTTTCACACCGTTGGAAAGGTCTCAGTGTGTATATCAATGTCAAGGGTATTGGCAAAAGCTATAAACATTGTAACCCTAAAAAATGTCATTTAATGCCTCAAAATGGCTCTAGAATATTTTGAACCCTAATTTTCCAAATTGGGACCTACCACTAAAATGGCCCTACAAGTCGATTCCTCCATTTTTTCTACCCATAAAATATCAATATGGCTGACAACTTATATGATGATCCAATCCGGATCATACCTATCCATTTAGGGAGGCTTTTGGTCCGCAAAATATTTACATAATGAGGTGAGGAAAATTTTCCTCTACCTTTTCTCTGAAGTACCATTTTTTCTTGCTTGGAAGTTGTCCTTTCAACCCATTCTACCAAATGTCATGTTGCCCATGTCTTGTAGTTCTAGAATTCCTCTACAAAATTGTGTCCTCTACCAACTCTACCTAAGCATCTAGTGCTAAGACCTCTATAGACCTCTATAGTAGCTAGGACCTATTCCTTCACGTGATCCAACATGGAAGGCTAATAGAGTTTCAAATTCTCCACATTCACTAATGAGTAAATGCACATGTATGGGGATAGACTGAGTTTGTAAGTGTTATCTCCCACCTTCTCCAATATCTCAAAACGACCATACTGCAAAGCCTTGGTATTCTTACTAAAACCGTGTAGTCTTTCCTTGTTCAGCTGTAACCTACCTCTATATCCCACTTTGAATGATTATTTTTGTTTTGTGTTGATCATGTCGTGCCTTGTACCTTTCTTATGACTTCTTCAGTGTTTCTTATACTTGCAAATGGATCCATCTAATCTTTTCAACAAACTTCTTTGCATTCAATGCTTCTCTCATGGTGTCTTCCCTCACTCCCCCTTGTTGTTCATAAACAACATCCGAGGGAAAAAATGACAAATATCCAAAGCAAGTTTTAAAAGGGGACTTACCAGTAGAAGTATAGATTGCTCTATTATAAGAATTTTGAATGTAGATAATATTTTCATCCCAGGTCTTTAGATGTGTGTAATTGTAACCCCTTAAAATATGTACCAACATCCTGTTGACTACTTTTGTATGTTCATCTGTCTATGGATACAATGTTGTAGATCTCTTCAACTTTGTGTCCATCTTCTCCCAAAGTGTAGTCCAAAAGGCACTGAGAAATCTAGTATGTCTATCTAAGATTATTCTCCTTGGTATCCCAAAGTGCACCCAGGCTCGTTCAAAGAACATATTTGTTGCTTCTTTCCCTCTAATGGTATTTTTACAAGGCATATGAATGCACATCTTGCTAAATATGTCAACTACTACAAAAATATAGTCATGTCTCTTCTTGGTTGCTAACAAAACACCCACAAAATTCATGGAAATAATTTCCCAAGGTTGAGCAGGTAAAGGAATGCTATAGACCTTCCTTTCTATTACTAGGCTTGCTAGTACAACAAAGTATGCATACACTAATATATTGAACTACATCTTCTTGCATTTTGTGCCAATACACATACCTTTGCAAGTTAGGAATTGTCTTCCCAACACCAAAATGTATTGCAACCTTGGAGGTGTAAGCCTCTTCAATAAGTTGCAATCTTTCACCTTTAGGGACATAGAGCTTGTCTAGCTTGTAGATTAACCCATTATGGAGATGAGAAACATCCTTTTTGTCACATTTTTATACATGAATTTGGCCCTGTAGCTGTTGAAACATCTCCTTGAAATCCTCATCTTCTATGTATACCTCTTTGTATCCATCATGGGTAAAGGATCAATGTGCATAAGAGTTCCCAAAGTTGTAATATTGGATGTGGGTGGCATCAAAAGCATGTCTACCAACTTAGTAATGTTTCTCTTCTTATACTTGATGACTAGATGAAATTGTTGCAAAAAACCCATCCACTTATAATGTATGGTTTATTGAAGCTTACTCTAGGCCTGCAAATACTGTAGTAACTGGTGATCTATGTGGATAATTCTTTCCTTGCTCATCATTTAGTTTTTCCACTTCTTAACAACTTAAACCAGGGCATAACGTTAATTATCATAGGTAGGGTAGATAAAGACTCCCCCATGAAACATCTCGAAATGATAGCATATTGGATTACCTCCTTGCACCAAAACTACTCCCATAACATACCCACTTGCATCTATCTCCACTTCAAAGGGCTTCTGCAAGTTAGGAAATGTGAGAACTAGTGCTTGATTGATCTTTCATTTTAGCTCATCGAAATCTTTATATTGATTCTTTCTCCACTGGAAACTCTTATTGCTCGCTATTATGACATGGAGTGGTGTGACCATTATTGAAAAGGATGCTATGAACTTTTGTAGGTATTGTGCTACCCCAACAAAGCTCCTAACTTCAGTGACATTAGTAGGAATTCACCATTTTATGATGGCATGCATCTTTGTGAGATCTATCTTGAGCTCCCCTCCATCGATCACATACCCCAAATAAACCAATGACTGTTGAAAAAACTCACATTTCTTAAGGTTAGCCAGTAGCTAGTGTTTTTTTAAAGTCTCTAACACCTCCCTGAGATGTAACATGTGCTCCTCCCAAGTATATATATAAACCAATATATCATCCAAATACACTATAACAAATGAATCTCAATATGGGTGTAATACACCATTCATCAATCTCATAAATGTAGTTGGTGCATTACATAAACCAAATGGCATGACCAACCACTCATAAAAATCTTGCCTTGTCTTGAACATGGTCTTCTAGATGTCTTCTTCTTTTGCATGTACCTGGTGGTATCCTAATTTGAGATCAAACTTGGTGAAGTACTTAGCATGTTGCAACTAGTCTAATAAATCATTGATCATGAGCATAGGGTACTGATTCTTGAGCGTAATCTTGTTCAAAACTTTGTAATAAATATACATCCACCAATTCCCATCCTTCTTGGGTACGATAATGATAGGTGAGACATAAGGTGAGGTTCTTGGTCGAATTACTCCCTACTCCAGCAACTCCTGCAATTGTTTCTTCACTTCATCTGCTTCCAAAATAGACTATCTATACAACCTAATATTTGGTAATGGGGAGTCAATAAGCAGTTGTATCTCGTGCTCCACTTCCCTCTTAAGTGGTATCCCTTTAGGCTCCTAGAACAATCCTTTGTATTCCTTAGAAACTCCTCCAACTGTTGTTTTTTCTCCTTAGTACATCCCTCAAAGGATGCATTTACCCTTACCGATTCAGCACCTAGTTGACTCTCTCTTAAGAAAAGCAACACATGTTTATTATTAGGACTAATCAACTTTTTAGCTTGGTTGGCACTTACCAATGAGATCTTTTCTTTACCTTTATGTGCATTGATGATGAAAAACTTCCCATCCTTGATCAAGTGACATTATTTTTCTCTTTGCATGAAGTTTGTGTTATAACCCTATATTTCATAGGATAACCTGGTGATTAGAATCTCTTCCTCTAGTTGTGTTATATTGTAAATAATATTTTATTCTGCAAATGATTTACAAAAGAAAAAGAAAAAGAGAAAAAGGGGAAAAACAAAAAATATATATATATATGTATATAAACCATCAAACTAAACTTGGTTTGACTCATACTGCCTAATCATGGTCAAATCTTTTAAATTTGTGTTGATAGGATAGTGAATAAATTTGACCAAACAATCTAATCTTGGCCAAATATTTTAGGTTAGAGTAATTATTGATCCAATAGTCCAAGATGGATTAATGTGTTAGGTAATTATATTAGGAGTTAGGTTAGCATGGTTTATTTCAATAAAGATTTGCAAAAATTGTTGAAAATACCTTTTATTTTGAGTTAATTTGATGTATTTACCTTTGGAAATGACCCCTTGGTGAAAAATAAAGAAGGAGAAGCTAGTGTTACCCACAAAATGTTTTTATCCTAAGTTCTATCAGGATTTGACCTTTTGTCGCTTTGCGACTAAAGGGTGCACAATTCTCAGTGGTTGATCAAGGCGCGCCCAAATCAAC
>ML801888.1:203881-217764 GCA_009831015.1 Picea engelmannii | reverse complement strand
CATCTCACTCCGCCACCGTACCCCACTACCATGTCACATGTCACACTCATATCTACCTGTGGGCTAATCAATGTCACCCACGTCACACTCATCTACCCGTTGGCCAATCAATGCCATCCCTTGTAACCGTTACTCGTCCAGTCACCACCCACGCCATAACGGACACCCCTTTGCATCATTTAACCTCGTTTCTTCACCATTACCACATTGTTCATTGATCCAGACACTGTAGACACAACGCCGACTCCAGTTTTCAAGCCAATCATCGCCCAGGCAAACCGTCGACAGGTGCCATTAAAACTGGGTAATTACAGTCAATATTATTTATGACTTCAGATCTTCGTTAAGCTATGGCGCCCAAAACCAAACCCATTGAAACTATCGAAAACCCATTTCTTCCTCCTCCCATCGACCTGGACTGTGTCCCCCTGGATGACAAAGATTACAGAATTGTAGATCTGAAGTGTGAATTCGATTTCTTCGAATTACACTTCTGGCTAAAAGACTTTTTCTTAGACCAGAGTGATGAGATCGGACTCTAGGAGTCCAATCTTCCATTATACATGTTTCCCCAAACCTATCACTTCCCATAGTTTGCCCTTAAGTGTCAAGCCCATTATCTTCCTGACCAAAGGGCCATTGTGTCTTCGTCAAGTGAAACTATGTTCACCATTACCCCTGAGTCAATAAACCAAATGCTAAAAATCCCCAGAATTGATTATGCCAGCCCTTTCTCCATTGAAATCCTGAACGACCTCTATCAGAAACTTTCTTTCCCTCAAAGAGCCCAAATCTTCGAAATTTTCTTGCCAGAAGATGCACAGTTTCCTAAGAAAAACCCTCCCTATCCATCTTCGATTTTCTCAGTCAGATCCAACCAAATCATTTCCACCCTATGTTGCATGTTAGGTTATTTTTCTGATGAATGGGTAGACAAATCTATCTTGGTTTTTCTATCCATCTTCTCCACAGAGGAGAAAGTTGCAGTCTAGTTCGATTACAGTCAGTTTATGGATGACAATATACATGAACATCTCTTCAAGTTCTCAACAGAGGGAATGTTCAGGTACTCCTTAGTGCTTGTGTACCTTTTCCTTTTCTTCAAGACAGACAGATTCTCCTGTGCTTTCCAAAAATTGGATCAGGACGGGAATCCTCAGTCAGTGACTTCTTGGACATCACTAGTAAGGAAGAATTCCACTGAGTTCAACTTCAAACACTTCATTGATCAATTTTACCATCCAGTGGTGTGCATGCTCAGTAGTAGAATGGAACTAAGGATAAATGAGGAGGTCCAGAGAATTCTTCATCTATCTGACTTGGCCAAAACAAGGGACTGGAATCTTTACCAGAACCATACTGAGATCAGAGTTTATGAGTGTGAATTTACACCATACAGACTTCCAAAATACCTCCATGTCAGAATCTTTGTATTGGAATATATCAGGCAGATGATAAACTCTGATGACATACACTTTGTATCATTCAAGAAGAAACAACAACTCAGGATCAAGAGCCAATTTGATTCTTTCATATGAAATAGCAGAGCAACGGGAGAAGAGGCCAACAACCTCTTGAAACATTTGGATTTAGTTCTAAGCTTCCCATGGAATTATGACCCGTTTGGAATTATATCATAAATCGGGCTCAAATAGAAGACTTCTTCCTGTTCTAATGTGCCAAATCCTGAAATAGAAAAGTTTATGAATCAGACAGACTGGGAAGAAAATACATTGTTGGAGACAAAAGAACATCCTTCCCCTGTCAAAACTTCACATACCAGCACCCCTCAGGTGCAAACAGAAAAAAGAGCCAGGAAAGAGGTTTCACCTTCAGTCACATAGGTTCCAGCTAAAGATTTCCAAGTTTATAGGAAGAGGCCTAAAACTAGCCACACACCAGACAGATTTAGAGAAGGAGAAACACATGCCACCATAATCATGGAGGGACCACATTCCTCAACATTCTCAGGCATTCTGCACATAGTGTCCACATCCTCCTCCAAGAAGCAAGTAGACACTACACTGTCAGCTGAGTCCTCTCATGAGCCAACGGGATCAAGCATTTTTGACAAATACAAATTGATCAAGCAGAGAAATGAAATTTTGAATAGCAGTACATATGCCTAGTTTTGGAAGTAGACATCTACAACCCAGCATAAATTATTGTCTGCATTTGACACAGAGAAGTGAAGGATGCATATGGCATTCTTACAAGCACAGGACCCCCATTCCAAGACAGCTTCGGATTACAAGAAATCATCCTTTGAGTTTGATGTGAAGGAGGTTCATCTATCAGACCAAATGGACATGCATAGGCAAACAGGGGAGATTCTTTTTGTTACCCATGATTTTGGTCAATCTTGATGGTGTATTGATGATGGTGTACTCAGGCTCCTCATAAGAACTTTCTCCTGAGAAAAGTGACATTCATCTCTTCCCAGAAAACATACTTTTGAAGAGAGTTCGCAGGTTGCTAATATCCTGTGCGAGAATGACCCATTCTCGCAGGCTGCCTTCAGCTAGGGTGCGAACTTCTTGCATTGTGCTACATAGCTAGGGTGCGAACTTGTTCTAAGGCTTGGAAAAAGATGAAGTCTCGATGGTTCTAGAAGGGAATCTTCTAGAAGAATGGGTTGGCATTCGAATGGTTATCCTTTTACTGGTTTCCCTGATATTGTGGGATCATTCTTATCCAAGTATCCATCTCATTCTTCCTATATATTGATGGAATTCTCATGGAAAAGGTTAAGCAAGATTCATTGGAGAATTGGTGAAAGAATTGTGTGAAGGACCTAGCTTGAAAAGGAGCTTGGAGACTCTAGCAAGTCTATCAAGAGGATTTGATCTTCTTCATACAAGGATCGAGCAAGTGTGTGTGTTGGATCCAAGAGCCACTGAAAGGAAGCTTGCGACATCAAGGGAATCAAGTTGTATCTTCTACTTTCGATTAATATGATACAACGACATGTCCTTTTCCCATAAAGTCATTCCCACTTTATTGTGTAATTCCTTGACCATACACATAAGTTGACAGTTGAATATATTTTGCTATCTTCACTTTGGTTGGTTTGTGTTGTCTTGGTCTTGACCTCACGAGAGCACCGGAGTGAAGCAGGAGCAACAAAGACCCTAGGAAGCGATACAAAGGTATGTTACTTGTTCCTCCCTACTAGCTAATTCAATGGTCATAACTTAGGGAAAGAGTCATGTCCTGTCCTGTTTTGTTCTAGATCCAGGTGGATCTAGGGAGATCTATTAGTGTCTGCACCTACAAATTAGTCCGATAACAAAATTGGTGACTCCACTGGGGAATAACCCATTTTCTTTGTGGTTTTTGGTATTTTTCCTTGGCCATTTTCTCTTGCCTTACCTTTCTCCATTCATATCAATCTTTGAGTCTTCAAGATACCCTGATAGACCCTCTGGGTCCAGAGGCCTCTTCAAAAATTTTATCTTTTTCCAAAAATTTGCTTAGCTACAAGCATTCTCGCACTGCACTCCACAGTGGCCTGCGAGAATCAACTGAGTTCGCACCCTGCTCTTAGGTCAAGTGTGAGGTTCTCGCACTCTTCTCAAAGCTTGCCTGCGAGAATGACCCATTCTCGCACTGTGTAACAATGTTAGCCTGGGAACCCTCTTTTCAAAATTTTGGATTTGAGATTATTTGCATTTTCAGCTGCCCAGATCAGTATAGGTTCCTGAATAGAACTTCTTGGATCATTGGTTGATGTTTTCTTGTCTTTGTTTTTGTACACGAACAGTCTTAGGAAATCAAAGGCTCTTCCTGTCACTTTGTTCTTGACTTTCGTTTATTGACTTCTCTCTGCAAAGATATACTCTCTGATTTTGGAATCTAAGTGTGCTTGTTTGGTTAAGAACCGGCTATCGGTTGAAAGTTGAGCTTCTTAGTCTTTATCATTTGCTCATTATTTGAAAGATCACTTTTCTCATGCAATTGACAAGACTAGTTTGGTTTGCTTGTTATTTTTGTTTCCATTGAAAGATTGGTTTGGGTTTTTATCTATTGCTTGTTCATTAGTTTTTGGTTTTCTTCACTCTCACCATCATGATGTAGGTCCTTTTTGAAAAGTGAACAACGTTTTTCTTTCAAAAGCATTTTCGTCTTTGAAAGTATTGAAAATCAATTGTTGAAATTATTGAAAAAGAAACAATAGAGAATTGTTATTTATGCGTGATTCGTTGCAATTGCATTTTAAAGGAAATTGTGTATTGTAGTTCAAGTTTGATCCGAAAAACTTCTCTTTCCCTCCCATACATAGGATTCATTGAACGTAAATTGATATATTTCATTCCTATCTATGCATTGTTGGGTCAGAGTCTCATACAACACCAGTTTCATCTCCGCTTCTTTTGAGTAACAACAGCCCCTAATAACATTGTGCAATCATAAAATTTAACAAGTAACTCTTTTCTCGGGCTCTATTACACCAACATTTAGCTAGGCTAGCGCTTTGGAATAGGAAGAGAGATACACTCTCCAAAGCACAAAACACACAATAGCATCTTGTGTTAAGGAGTGTCAAATTCCATTTACAACATCTTGTCCTAGGAAGCCCTTCTCACACAAGGGTCAAACATGAGGTCGCATTGATATTGATAGAGTTACTCACACTGGTTTGTTGATATCGGTGTAGAGATTGCACGTATTACAGGGGTCACTTGGAGGTATACCCACAATGATGAGTGGAAGCCTTTTGAATTGATTTCGGGCTATGTACCCTGCCCTTGCGTGTGGATCAGACTATCGACTGTCCCCCCAGGCTCTATTGTTGATGGTGGTAACCTTAGCGGCCTATATTTCTAAGGTCTTACACAAGGTGACTGTGAAAGGGCAAGTCTTCACGGTACCTGCAATCGACGTTGGCCAAACTCACTCAGGCTCCTTGGAGAGTATACCCACGATTATGTGTGGGAGCTTGCACCAGGGTGTAAGTTCGTTAAGCAGGTCATCAGCGTAACTTTTCCACCCTAGCCCAGCCCCTTCTCGTCTCGTTGTTGCGACGTTGGATTTCATCACCAACTAGTGACTTCGAAATTAGAAGGTCATGTTTGCTTGGTATTATTTCCTAGATTTTGTTTACTAGCGCATGTTGTTTGTTTACCAAAGTTGACCATACAATTTTCTTCGTAAGTTTGTCACTCGTTTACAATAGCTCCTCCACGTCGTTCACGTAGAATGCAGGGTTTATCTCGGGAGCATCTAGAAGGTTCTCAACCCTTGCCTACAAGTTCACCTGAGGGCTCTCCTCAGCAGAGTGAAGTCTAAGACGTCACCACGCCACAAGTGGAACGAACTGACTCTCTAGAACATTTTTGAATTACCAATACTCGAGAGGACTTTCGACTTCACCCCAATTCTGAGCGACCGTTTATGCGACTGAATTATTCTGGAGACTTGGTTGTTACGTATTTTGGATCACCGGTTGGACCCTTTCAGGGCATAGAAGGCCAAGATCCTTTTTGGTCTACGGGTGTTTTTCGGCGGGACCTTTTTGGTCTAGGATCACCTGTGATTTCTGAAATCTCCAACCCTGAGATAGCATCGTTTTTCGACGCCCCGCGATCTGACCACATCTTGACCATCCCCATCGAAATGGCCCATCACACAAATGCTACGAGTGTTCACACCGGGATTACCGCGGTTAGTCTCACCCCCATCAGGACAACGCATACGCCCAGTATTACCCCGACACTACCGCCCGGATATCAAGCGTTGAATGCTTCCATTTCAACTCCTCCGCAAACCCCATCTGGCTCTCCTGGTGGTCCCTCTTCTTCTGGGCACTCTCTTCCCGGTTTTATTCCGACACTCCCTCAATTTCCTTTTGGAGGACCTTTCTCATCTTCCACCAGAAGTCTTAATCCTAGTGGCACTATTTCGTCCTTCACACCACATTACCAGATTCTCGTTGGTGGAAAAGGTGGTATGACTCAATCCCCTCTCAGCAGGCAAATCCCAATTGGAAGACAACCCTCAACTGGAATGCAAATCCCAATTGGAACACAATTCCCAATTGGAATTTTTCCCCCAATTGGGACACCACCGTCGATAAGAGGACCGACCCCACCTTATGAACAAAATATACCTTCTTCCTTGGCCCAGTATTGGAATCAGTTGATACAACATCCCCCTCAATCGTCTTGGGGGAAACAGTTTCCAATTGCATCTGTTATACCCCCTAATATAGGCCTACCTTATCCGGGTACATCCAATCCTATTTGGGGTTCGAATGCTCAAAATCACGTCCCTGTTCAAGGATACAATCCCATGAGCTACTATCCTCTCCAACCACCACCGAATATGCCTAGGTCTTCACATTATATGCAGACTTCTTATGGTCCTACTGGTTTGCTGACGGGGCTTCCTCCCCAAAGCCACCAGTACCCGCAGGTGAATCGACAGTTACCCTTCTTGGCCACTTTGGATCTTCCGGATTTGTCAAGTATTTTAAATGATCCAATTCGTCACTCTCCCCAATGGCCTGCTATACCAGCCAAACTAACAACGGATATCCCTAAATTCGACGGCAAGGTGGGAGAGGACCCGAACAATCACGTCATGACTTTTCACCTCTGGTGTTCATCCAACTCGTTGATGGATGACTCTATTTGTTTACGTCTTTTTCAACGAACCCTCACAGGTTCTACTGCAAAGTGGTATATAGAATTACCACGAGGTTTCTTCACTAACTTCAACACCCTAGCTATGGCTTTTCTCACCCACTACCAGCTACTGATCCGTTATGAAACGGGGACAGAAATTTTGAGTTCTTTCAAATAGAACAAAGCCACTCATATCTCTGATCACATTCATGAGTGGCGACGGAGACGACGCCTCATCAAACTCGAACTCCCCGATCAGTTGCTGGCAGAGTGGTTCACCAAGTCATTTGTGAATGACATCGATCGTGACATCGCCATGGGTGGAGTAGTCACAAAAGAGCAGGCCATAAGTCGTGCTCAATACCTTGATCTGGTTTACTCACAAACGGGTACCCTTTATGACTTACTACCCAACTTACCTCGTCCTTCCACTTCCTCCACTTCAACTACTCCAGCTGCTTCGCATGCAGTCGACGGTGTGATTGGCACTTTCCAGGCCCAACCACCTTTCGCCTCAAGCACCAACCCCAAACCTGCTTCTTCTAATGTTCAAAACGCTCTATCTCCTGCCCCTCCCACCGGCAAGACTTCTGAGGTCAATGCAGTTCAATCTATCGGTCTTGAGTATGGTATGGGGTCGAATTCTCTGTGTTGTGCGGGGCTGAGGGAGTCATTGTTGAGCTTGTTGGAGGAAGATGGACCAACACTTTGTGCATCATGAGGTGAAGACCATTCAACTACAGTTGCATCGTGCTATGGGCCTCTTCCCTTGTTTGTAACATTTGACCTAAGAGGTTCTTAATGTGCCAGTAGAGTGCCTCTTGTCATTGAACTATAAGAAAAGAGGTCCTTCCTTGTTTCCTTATTAATTTCATTTAACTCAAAGTTGTGGCTATGGATCCATCCCACCTCCATCGTATGCCTTCGGCCTTTGTTGCCACATGATGACTTTTGGATCTCATCATGTGGGATCTGAGGATAAGGGATTGAGACTCCCTTTTCATTTTTATCAGCAATTGGGATGTCAGACCTCGGCTGAGGTGTGGTAAGGTTGTTGTTTTCATCAATTAAATCCTCGTAGTCTGGGAGATAGATGGTCCTTGCAAATCTTATCTCTTTATGAAAACTAGGGTAAAAAATACTTCCACCCTCGCTCATACCTGCATTCGTCGTCTCATCCCCTCTGTAAGGTACTTTCCATATAGGGGGATTAATAATATTCCTTGGTTCCCCTGTCTTATCTGTCTCGAGGTGCAGGATCATAGCACTTCTCTCGCCTGACACCCCATACAGGTGTGTCCATTCTTTCCTTGCCAGGTCCTGATAGGTGGAGGCTAGGATGTTAGTGGAGAAAGGGTCCCATTTGTCACTCCTGAGTTGGATTCCTTCATTGTCTTGCCAATCCGCAAGGTTTTTCGTTGACCTCTTCACGTGGCTAGGGATGATGACTGGCATGGTTCACATTAACTGCAGGACCCTCTCCAATGCCACTTTTAACCACCAGCTAAAGACTATTTTAGAAAGAGGGGTTCCTCGCTGTAGTCGTTTTAACATATCTATGATGAGGAGGGATTCCCCCTCAACTATAATTTGGTTGTAACCATTTTCCTTGGCGATTCTAAGACCTTCTTCCAAAGGTAGGAGCTTCGCTGCATTATTGTTGGTAATTCCTAGTTTTCCTACATAGATTTTGAGGATCTTACCTTTGTTGTTGTGTAATACCCCCCACATGACCCGTATGATCTGGATTTCCTTTGGACACCCCATTGAAGTTGAGCTTAATGAATCCTTGGGAAGGAGGCAACCAAGTTACGGGAGCCGAGACCTTCGGGTTTGTTGGATTTTGGGTGACCTGTGCACAGGTATTTGTTATTACCAGAGCTCTCAAAATAATGTTTTCATAAAGGTTTGTTTTCCAATCTTCTTCTATCCAAGGTTGACCGATACTATGCCCAAGTCATTTATGGTACCCTCAACTCATTTCGTAAGACACGTCTGTTACATTCTTTCCAAGTCTCCCATACTAGAAACCCTGGGAACAATTGCCAAAGGTAGTTGACAACAGGATTTTGGGTAGTGGATTTAGGCCATTCTTCGAAAGTTGAGAGGATCGAACCCCGATTACGGCCCCTTCTCTTGAAGAATGCCTTGCTTTGTTCCCATAGGTAGTCAACAAAAGGGAAAGAGTTAAACTCATGTTCATTTGTCTCTTCTTGGGCCGGGCATAGCATACAACGTGAGGGGCCAATGAAACCTCGTTTGCGGAAATTGTCCTAGGTAAGTGTCTTGTTCTGGATCAGCAACCAAACGAAAATAAAGACTTTTGGCCATAGTTTTTTCTTCCATGTTTGTTTCCAAACTTTCAACTTTGGAATATTTTGGTAACCAACTGCCAACGATTATGCCTCTTTGACAGAGAAAGATCCCTTCGTTGTCCATCCCCAACGAATCTTATCCGGCACTTGGAAAACTAGTATCTTTCTCGTTGGTAAGTCCCTCCAAAACCCTCTGTCAACTCTTGATTTTCGGAACTCTACCATTCTTCCTTGGGAATCCAAATACGCCACTTAACGTGCTCATCTTCCTGGGCCCAATAGTGGGCTACTATGTTTTTCCCATGTCTTAGAATTGCTTCCTTTATTATTTTCACTTGATCATGGTCCTCCCATCTCAGTCCATGTTGTCACAACTCTTCCTTGAATAGGATTGTTGACGCATAAAAGCGCAACGAGAATCTTGTTTGCAAAGTGTTGCAATACATTATACTTATACTATATATATTAATAATTAATAGGTGGGACCCCTTAGGAGAAAAGCGCAATAATTTGTTTCCCTCCTAGACAATATGACTTTCACAGAAATGTTGTGGTCTAATTGAATTTTGATGTTCTCACAAACACAAAATGGCTCCACAATGGTAATTAACGATAACTCCATCCTCATATTTCATTTTAAATGATGTGTTATCCGTCAAAAGAAAAGAAAGGGACCTCCAAGCAAAACCATGTTGCATACAAAATGCAAGATGTGTTATTATATGAATGAAATATGTTTTGAAAAAAAAGGTTGGACAAGTTTTATTTACCATGTATCACCAATGATATCATATAAACGTTCCAAAGTTAATTTAGGGTCATCGCACACAAGCAAGAATGAAGTTGAGTTGAAATACAAGTCACATATACCATATTTCATTTTACTTGATGTTTTATATAATTCGATCTCTTTAAAAAACAATGATGCTCCTATTCGTTTGTGAGTATGGGATATATATCAAAATGGTTGGTTGATGGTTTCATGTATGACGTGAGGTTAGATTTGAATTGGCGTTGAGTGCGCTCCACCGTGTAAGGTTTTGTTGGATGCAATTGATAATTGGTGGGTTGGTTTATGGTTGAAACGACGTGATGTAAATGAACTCTGCTCATTTCTTTTTTCTGGTGTACCACCTTTTTGTATTGTCATTTGCTTGGGAGCTCGTCGTTGTTGTTAAATATGGTTTCAGATTTTTTGGTGGTGTGTTGAGATTTGAGGCTGCTTCTTTCGTGGCTTTTTGGGAAAATTTCAATAGGTATGGAGCTCTTTGACTCTTCTAGCATCAATAGTTCACTCTTTCTCTGATAAAATTGTGATATTGGCTCATTTTGCTTGTATGTTGTATGTGCACTATGAATATGCTTCTATGTTCTATATAGGTATCTGAATCATGAATTTTTTGGGTTGTTTAAGCTCGTAATGGAATAAAAATGGAAAGGTTTGAATGCAAATGATGTTCATGACCTCGGTTTTGTACAGTTTCGAAGAATGGAATTTAAACTAGGTTATTGTGTGTGATGAACATTGTGATACTACTTCTTTTGGATTCGTGTGATTCTTGTCTCCTATCATGCGCTATGGGTTCATTTTGCGCTCGTTACGAGTTTTGCTTTTGAACAAAAGCATTCAAAATAACTACTGTCAGCACTCCCATTTTTAACTCCTATTGTGTTTTGGCTTATGGAAATACGCACTAGACTAATTGTGATAAGTGTTGTGGTATTTCAATGGTTTCAAACCCCAACAACAATGAATGCATGTGGGTTTGTTTGGGTGTAGTTTATCATGGTTGTAGCTCGCATTGCTCTATGTTGTCATTGTAACCATGTTAAAGGGAACTATGTCATTAACCTCCCATTTTGACTTGACAATCTTGTGAACCCGTGAATAGTTTCGATTTTCCTCATTTAGATGTACATGGTCTTGAACTGCTTGCAAAAATGGATTTTTGGTTCATAATAAGGGTTTCGTTTTGTTCCTTGATTCAACTTGTTTATTCTCGAATTGATGGGTAAACTCGAGAGTTATTGCAAAACCTGTATGGCTCCCTCGACTCAGTCATCAGGCCATGACTTGTTTGTTGATATTTATCTCTGCAAATTCATTTTTATGAGTTTCTAGAAACATGTTATTGGGATTGCTTGGTTAGCGTAATCCTTTGGAAATTTCAGTGTTTCAATAATGATTAGAGTTCGACATTCTACAAGTTGAGATGTGATAAATGATACAGATTATTAGCAAAGTTTTATTGCACCTTATTACCTTAATACTGGATTCAATCTGTCCAAATGATGAATTTAATGGGTAAGAATTTCAATAGAACAAAGTTCAAATGGGTGTTGTTCCAAGGATTAAAACAATGTGATAATAAGAATTTTGGGGATTCTCTTAATATGTTTTGATTAATTGTTTCCAGAAAAAAATAAAAAAAGGGAATCAAACTTGTGATTGATTATTAGAATTCATAAAAGGACATTGACCGATTACATTTTCTATTCATTATTTTCATTATAAACATAGTTACCAAGAGTTCTCGTTTTTGGGGGGGTCCATTTTTTTACCTCGTTTTTAAAAATGGTACTATCAGTAGCACCCCCCTCCCTTTTTAGGTGGTTTTTTAATATTTTAAATTTTCTGATACATAATGTTTCCACTTTTTTTTTTAAATGTTTGTCTTTTCATCTATTTTCAAATTTTTTTTTCAAAAGTTTTTTTTGTCATTTTTCCATGCTTATTTCAATCTTAAAATATTTTTTATCATTTACATTTTTGAAAATACGATTTTTCTCCGTAATTAATTTATTGTGGAAAATATCATTTTCACATTTTTTACCTTTACCTTTAATAGATAGAAAATCATTGTAGTTAAATAATACTATTTTTAAATATGTATCAAAAAAATATAATTAAATTTATGTTGATAAATTAAAACTAAAAAAAAGTAAGAAAAAAAAAGAATTGAAATTAATAAAGAAAGAAAAAAAAAAGTTCATATAATTAAAAAATTAAAATAGAAAAAAAAATTAAAAATATATATAAACTAAGATTAAATAAGAAAAAAAAAATTTAAAAAGGGTAAAAAAAATATGTTCCGAAAATATTAGAAAAGTTACACACACACACACACACACACACACACACACATTAACAAGTTAGAAAAATGCTTGGAAAAAGCAAGTTGTATCGGCCCTACTCTCACTGGTATAGTCATCAATCTTCTTCTTTATGCTGATGATATTGTTCTTATGGCAAGGAGTCCCCGTGATCTTGAAAACCAACTAAGAATCCTCAAGGATTTTTGCTCCAATATGGGTATGACTATTAATATTGATAAGACTAAGGTCATGATTATTAAATCCAATAAGATCCCTTTTGATACCTTTGTATATGACAACAACAACTTGGAGGAAGTGACTTCATACAAATATCTTGGAATTGATATTCACGACAAGCTCAATTGGAATTATAGCATTGAGAAAAGGATTATTGGGAGATGGAAATCGTATTATGGGCTTGAAAACAATTGTAAATCAACTGATCTTTGGAGTTGGGATAAGAAGAAACTCTTCTTTGAGACTCTTGTTACACCTGTTATTCTTTATGGATGTGAAGTTTGGGGTTGTAGTATCTCTCGTGAATACTGGAGAAAGATAGAGCAAATATAAAAGAATTTTATAACCTATAATATCAAAATTAAAGGAAATATGCCCTATCCCATCCTCCTCTTAGAAACAAGTCTCTCTCTCATTGAGAACATGGCTATGACTAGATACCTAATGTATAAGAACAAGTTAAACAACATGGAAGACAAGAACCTACCTAAAATTGTGTCAAAATCAAGTCATAACCACCATCGACTCAAGCGAGGATGGCATAAAAACGCCCGATCTTGACTAAACTATTGGGGAATCATGGAAGAAACCATTTTTGACGCAGAGCGATGTGGTATAAACCCTCACGGTTCCACCCTGCTCTCACCAGGACCTTCTTATTTTCTCACAGGCCCGAAGAGTCTAAGACTCTTCCAACTCCTCTCGGGAGTTCCTGACCCACAGATGCCCCTATCTTCAGAACTTGGGACTCGCGAGTTCGCGAGTTCAGCGCTCACGATATCAGGTCTTTCACTTCCCCGAATCCCGATGGTCAAAGGGTCAACGTCCTCGGATATCGGGGCTTTCCCTATCGGGAAATCGGCGGATATGATACTATGAGTCACTCGCCCTCCAACTCTCCGATCCCCGAACTCCGAGCTAATGCCACTTGTCAACGCCTCTTCATATGGCTTAACGCCCTGACGCATGTCCTCCACTTGCACTATCGAGAAATCACCCTTTGCGATGAAAACACTCCTTATTTCAAAACCCCGAGTGCCGAGGTGTCGATTCTCCGAGATCGCGCCACCTGTCTTCCACTAGTACCTGGGGTCCCACGCTGCCACGTCCTCTTCGGGACTTCGCGGATCGTGGATCCACGATGTAAGAGTTTTGTGATGTCGGAAAATCTGAACGTCGAACCCCGATATGATGGGATCGCGTGCCACCTGTCCTCGTCACAATCGACGGCTCCCGTTAAATCGGGAAATCGCTATTCGCGATTTCAAAAGGAAATGAACCTCTTGCCTTTGCAATCGCCGAAGCCCGAACCCCGATGTGCCGAAATTCGATGGTCGGTTCTCTCCTGCGCCCAAGGTTTAAACTCCTTGCAGCTTCTCCATGATCGAACGGTTAGCGGGATTTCGCGATTCTGCTCCGCAAATCTCGACCGTTGGTTTTCCTCTTTGAGGGTTTCCTCCGCTCCGAAGCTCTCTTAGCTCGAATCTCACCTGGGTCTGTTCCCGCAATGTTCACAACGGAACTATCCCTCCTGAGCTTGGTTTCTCCCACTCCTTCAATGGAAAGTTGGCGCACTCCTTCAGATACCTTTGCGCTCGCCTCCTGCTCA
>ML801888.1:173948-197118 GCA_009831015.1 Picea engelmannii | reverse complement strand
ATATATATTATATAATATATAGTTATATACATATATAACTATATATTATATAATATATATAGTTATATACATTTTTTAATATCTTTTGAATTTTGAAATGTTTTTTATGTTTTTTTTTTCTTTTTAATGAATTTTATTATTATTAACATTTATTTATTTATTTATTTTATTTTTTTTAATTTGGGTTTTGAATATACATTTTTAAATATATTGATTTCATGGCATTATGTATTATGTTGTGTTTGGAATGATAAACTAAGATTTAAAAAATAAGCATTTAAGGGTTCTTTTGATGATTTTGTTTGCAGTAACGATGATTTTGATTACCACTTTTAAAAAATATGTCATTTTAATGCCCCAAATTTAAAATGGGTGCTACCGGTAGCATTACTTTTCAATTTGATGGTTGATTTTGAGGTTTTGGTTTTAATGGTACAGATTGCTAAAAATACGATTTCAAAATATCTATAAATTTAATGTTTTGAAAAAAAATTATGGAACATCATTTTTTTATTTAGGTGCCTATTTGAAGATTTTTCTAAGCTATTGTATGATTTTTTAAGGACATGTTTAAAAAATGTTGTAATTTTGACCCCATTTGAAAAAATGGTGCTACCAGTAGCACCACTTTTTGATTTGGGAGTTGATTTTCATGTTTTTTTTGCAAAAATATGGGTTTTTTGGGCCAAAGTTCTTGTTTTAAGGTCACAGTTCTTATTAAGTTGGTAACTTTGTTTATACGATAATTACAATGCCCTCATTATTCCTGAATCATTTTATTTTCCCATGTCCTGATTCTCACAAGAAATTTGATGGTTCGAAGGCTTTTATGAGACAAATTTTCAAATGAGGATTATAGAAAGAATTGATGAGATTTGCAGTTATATGAAAGTGATGATATGAGTATATAAGATGTATTTGGGGTTTAAGATTTGTTTTGTATTTAGAATAGTAGTCATACTTTCCCTATCATGAATCCACTTTTCATTCATTACAAATCTCGCCATATCCCATGTATCATTATATCTCCCTCTTCTAAATGATATTATGGATCAAGCTGACAAAATGCTTATGGTTGTTATATGCAGAGTGATGAATTGTTTGCATGTACTCTAATGCATGAAATGAAGAGAGCCAATTTTTCAATTTTATCTTTAGGCGAAGTATTTGATGATTGATTAGTTATTTCGATTCATATTCTGATTTGAATTTGCTTTAGATATGAGTTTTTTCAACAAAGGTAGCCATGGCAGAGGAGGAAACGGGGGCATAAATAATTTTTGGCAAAAAGGCCATAAGAGACCTAGGTTTTCTATTCATTTTGATCTTGATCCGCAGGAATTAAATCAATTGTTTCAAGCTGGGTTCTTCAACCTAGTCGGTGATACGGATTTTATGAGTAGAACGAAATGAATACAAATATATATTATTAATACATAAATTCAATGAACAATAACAAAGATACAGTAAAACTTGGCTTCTATTAATAAAGAAATATGTTGAAACTGTAAAATGCAGACTAGCTTGCTATAATGGTGGCAGCTTATCTCTGAGAAGAGATGTGACGGCTATGTTCATTCATAAGAAGATGAGTACAATGAGGCTCTGAAAGCCTTTTTACAATAAACGTGAATTTCAAAACCCTAGACATTTGTTATAGTCCAAAAATTTCACATCTATGCATCCAAGACTCTGGCCCATCCATTTGCATACTTTGCCAAAAATATTGTTGAGGCTTCCTTCTAAAAAACCATTTTTTGGATGGTGTATGTGCCTTGTTGCACTAATAGCCTGCTTACACTCGTGAGATATATGTTAGTTAGTTCGTGTACATACGTGTGTTGCATGCTAGTTAGCCCGTGTTTACCTCCAAAAGTTTCAAAAGATATAAAATTACGCAAAATTTGGTAGAGTTTACAGGCTATGGAGGGTTTCCTAACCATTTTACTCCTTGTAGCCCGTCCCCAAACCGAATAACCATATTTTTCTCATATAAAAAGAGATTTTGAGGAGTCATTTAGACACATGAAAAAGAGAATAAGAAAAATCTGTCAAAATCTCTTCTCTTTCATTGTCCAAGATTTGCATCCTACTCTGAGTTTTAGTCTCAGCTTTCCCCTCCATCCATTCTCCCTATGCAACATTTCCTCATTCCCTTGATGGCATGTTGGTCGTGAGAATCTAATGTGGGATTGATGCACTTGCAGCCACAACAGAGGATCCCAGACGTGGTTCATAGAGCGGTCACAAGCAAAGGTTGTAACATTTTTATCTTGAATTTGAATGAAAGAGATTATCTTTGTCCCAAAACCCTATGTTTACATGTTCTTGTTAATTTGAGCATGTATATCTATAGTTAGGCTCTTAAAGTAATCATTAGAGATTTTATATGTTGTTACTGATCCAGATTTATGTAGGAACACAATGAAATATATAAATACACATAAACGCAGAGATGCAGCGAAAATAAGACTTCATTTCATTAATAACAAACGACTGAAATATGCTTACAGACAGAATGGAAATAAACTAGCTAGGGCGTTGGTAGCTTATCTCTAAGAAGAGATGTGGCGGCTATTGGCCTCTGAACTATCTTACAATGAGGCTCGAAGGCATATTATTATTGATAAATAATGGAAAACCCTAAACATCCAAAGACCTAACCCTAGGAGATGAAACGCCAAGACTATGGGCCCCGTTTGGGTAAGTTGGTACATCAACTTCTCAAGGACGTAACTTTGGCATACGATCTTTGTTTCACGCGTTCCATACCTCGTTAGAAAGATCTATCGGAGTACTACAACTTTTGGGTGAGAAACATTGATTAATGATACATGTTGCTCCCTATTTTCCCAAAAAAAAACGTCGTTTAAGGCCTCAAAATAGCTCCGGAAGTTCAGGACCCGAAAAACTACTAAAAATAGTAAACTGTGCGGAAACTGAAAAAATGAAAGAAGAAATGGTGGGGGTCCAAGTGGAATAGGTGGGTGGCCACCAATATCCACCTAGATCATTCCTCCCCCCTTAGGAAGCAATGGTCCCCATTGAGTTGAGTTCCTCTATGAGATGAGGAAACTTCTGCTGAACTTGGTCATTGGTGAGCCACTTGCCTTAGTGAAGGAGTTGGTCTACTTTGCCAACTCGATATAGCGGTATCCTTTGTTTTCGGGTGTGCTTGATCTGTGTATCCATGATCTGATCAGTTCTGTCTTGTTCCATGCAGTCTGGATTTAACTCTATTGGTGTGAGGTGTTCTTCCATGTCGGATGTGTCTAGTAGAGGTGGAAAGTAGGGTTGAAGGCGGTCCACATTGAACACTGGGTGCAGACCAAGGAATGGTGGAATGCTGAGCTCAAAGGCATTTTCCCCTACAGACTTGGTGAGGGTGTACAACCCATATCGGAGTGGACGAAGCTTGCAGTGGGGTCCAGCGAGTCGCTCCTTTTGCAAATGCAGCCACACTTTGTCGCCCACCTAGAAGTTGTGTGGCACCCGATGTTGATCATGTCGCTACTTGTACTTAGCATTGGCTCTTTCCAAGATGCCATGAACCTGTTGGCGGATGTGTTGAATGTGCTCAATGAAGTCGTTTTCCTTGTCAGCCTCAGACTGGACATGAGCTGAATCTTCCTGAGTAGCCACAAATGGCATGGCTATGTCAATGGGACATAGTGGTTGGAATCCCAAGCCCACTTGAAAGGGGTTGTGGTTGGTTGAGCTATGGAGAGCCCAGTTGTAGTTGTTTTGTACATAGGGGAGGCTCTCATCCCATTTACGTGGATGCTTTGAATTGTACATGTGCAAAATGTGTACGATCATCCAGTTGACGACCTATGTCTGGCCATCAGTTTGCGGATGGAAAGTTGTGGACTTGGTGAGCTTGGTGTCCAGCATCGACCAGAGGCTGGACCAAAATGTACTGAGGAACTTACTGTCTCGATCTAAGATGATAGACTGTGGGATCCCAAAGTGTACCCACACTCATTCAAAGAAGAGTTTAGCAATGGATTCTGCTGTGATATTCTTCTTGTAGACCATCATAATGGACATCTTCGAGAATCGGTCGATGACCACAAAAACACAGTCATTGCCATGCTTAGTAGAAGGAAGGCCCGACATGTAATCCATAGAGATGGATTCCCAAGGTCGACTGGGGGTAGGAAGTGGAGTATAGAGGCCTTGCTTCTTGATGGTCAGTTTGGCAATGGCGCAAGTAGTGCAGGACTTGATGTACTTCCTGACATCGTGTCAAAGGTTCGGCCAATAGAAATACTTTTGCAATACTGCCACGGTTTTCTCGACCCCGAAATGCCCAGCGACCCGACTATAGTGCGCCTCCCAAATCATCTTGGCATGCTCGCTTGAAGGAACACAAAGGTGTCCCAGGTGACAAAGCAGGGCATCCTGGAGGTGAAAATTGGGAGCTTGCTTACCCTCCAAGAGTGGATTGTATGTGTGGCCGAATTCTGGATCACTTGTGTAGAGAAGTGGCCAATCGAAAGTCTCGTGCCCACAAGAGTTGAGCACAGTGGTTAGCACCATGATGGGTGGTCGACTGAGGCAGTCTGCAACATTATTGGTGCTGCCTTTTTGTACTTAATGTTCAAATGAAAATGTTGCAGGTATGTGGACCACTTTTGATGGCGATCGTTCTACAACTTCCCTTGTGTCTGTATGAACTGCAGGGGTTGGTGGTTTGTGTGGATGACCGTTTCCTTTCCCAAAATGTAATGCTTCCATTGATGAAAAGCCTGCACAATGGAATACATTTCTTTGTCATAAGTGGGATACTTCCGGACTATGTCGAAAAGTGTCTCACTGTGATATGCCACTGGATGCCCATGTTGAGTAAGGACTGCCCCAATATCATATTCATAGGCATTTGTCTCGATCTCAAATGGTTGTTGCAAGTCTAGTAATGTGAGAACTGGTGCAGAGCAGAGGCGATGCTTCAACTCCTCGAATGCCTTATGTTGAGATTCAGACCAAAATAATTTTTCTTTAGCTCCTCCCTTGGTGACTTGACCCAAGGGCCAAGTGATATGAGAGAATCCCAACACAAACCTACGGTAGAAATTGGCAAGACCTAAAAAGTTGCGGAGCTCTATTAGGGTGGTTGGGGCTGGCCAATCCTGAATGACTTGGATCTTTGTTGGATCCACATGCACCCCCCGCTCATCAATAATGTATCCCAGGTATTGAACCTGGGTCATGCCAAAAGTGCATTTCTCCAAATTGGCACACAACTTGTGTTGCTGCAGTGTTTGGAGGACCTGTCGGATGTGGTGGAGGTGCTCTTCCAAAGTCTGGCTGAAGATCAGAATGTCATCCAAGTACACCACTACAAATGAGTTGGTGAATGGCCATAGGATGTCGTCCATTAGCCTTATGAAGGTTGCAGGGGCATTCGTCAACCCGAAAGGCATGACCAACCATTCGAAAAGGCCCTCCTTGGATTTGAATGCAGTCTTCCACACATTAGAGGGTTCGATTGGTACCTGGTGATACCCAGACTTCAAGTCGATCTTGCTGAAATATTTCACCCCCTTGATTTGGTCGAGAAGGTCATCAATCTGTGGGATCAGGTACCTATTTCGGACAGTGATCTTGTTCAGTGCCCGATAGTCGATGCAGAGTCTCCAAGTCCCATCCTTCTTCTGCACCAACACGATCGGGCTCCCACAAGGCAATGAACTCGGTCAAATGTTCCCTTTCTACAACAACTCATGAATCTACCTCTTGATTTCGTCATTCTACATAACAGAGCGCCGATAGATGGGTCCATTGGGCAGTGGCACACCTGGGGTCAGATCGATGGGGTGCTTGACTTGGCAATGTAGAGGCACCCCTGCGGGGGAGGTGAAGATGTCCTCATACTCCTCCATGACCTTATCCATCTTTTGTTTTCATGCAGCGGGGCCCTGTCTGGAGGTCATGGCCACAGTCTTCCTCTTTCTTTGAGGGCGGATCATTAGGAAAACAAATTTCTTGGTTTTGGAAATGAGCTTACTACATTGTTTTGCAGTAACCAAAGAGATGGTGGTAAGCGGTGCTATCTCTGGTATCCTGTACAGCTTATTGCCCAAAGTGATAATAACAGCACGAGGCCTGGACTCATACACAGCATGTCGCTTCCACAAGTACGGTTGGCCTAATAATACATCAGAAATATCAAGAGGAGCAATGTCACATAATACCTCATCCGTGAAGAGCTTGATGTTGTAGGGAAGCTGACATTGTTGACTGATGCGGAGGTCCCATCCTTGGTGCAACCACCCGATGGTGTATGGTTGTGGGTGTGATGTGGTCAGCAAGCCCAGCCGCTTCACGACCTCTACCGAGATGAGGTTCTTCTGGATCCCGCGGTCGACAATGAACTGCAACGAGGAACCCTTTACCCACATCTTGGAATGGAAGAGACGCTCCACCTCCTCTGGATCTTTTGGATCCTCCTTTTAGATCTTCGTGGTGGCAACGGTGGCGTTGGGCTCCGCATCGATAATCTGCTTCCCCCTGTCATTCCCCTTGTTAGGTTCTGATTCAGAGTCGGAGCATGCATCTGATTCAGAAGCCTTCAACTTAGCTACGAGTGACTGCTTGGCCCGACACTCACTTGTGTTGTGAGTGGAGCTCTTATAGAACTCACACCACTTCCCCGTGTCCTTTTTTGGCTTCGTGGTGTTGTTCTTTGCTTGTGGCTTTGGCGGGTTGTCCAGGGCTACCCCGCCTTGGCTTGGTCCTTTGTTCTGCGGTTTGGGGGTACCTTTCCCTTGCTTATGATTTGCATACCCAAAGTCTCGCTTCTTCTGTTTGAACTTCTTCTCAATCTTGGCATCATATCGATATGCCACACCAAGCGAGGAGATGTTGAGGAACTCCATTTCCTCCTGAATGTATCTATGCAGACAACTGCGGTACTTTAACACCAAATGTTTCATGGAATCTTTGATACCCAACTTTGTGCGTAGGGTATGAAACAGATTCGTCATCTCATGCACATATTGGTCCCTTTGCTGCCGCAACGTAGTCCATTGTATGTATTTGTCCTCATAGCTCCCCACGGGATAATATTGTTCCTTGATGGCGTCTCGGAAAGAATTCCAAGTGGGTGCGGCCGAGAACAGAGAGGGTTCTCCCTCGCCCTGTTGCTCCGAGTAGGTTTCCCACCAGTCCTTGACATGGGGGGCATCTTTGAGGAGTGTGAAAATAATCTTTTCTCGGTCGGAAAAGTCATGAACCGAGAAATATCCTTCTAACAGATTCAACCATCTATCTACGAAATCTGCATCTATTTGGCCCTCAAATATGGGAATGTCAAATTTTACTTGTACCTTAAAAGGAGTGGTGCCTCCAGAGTGGCTACTGGATGTCGATGCGCCGCCAGTGGGAATCCGTTGAAGAATCTGGGCAAAGTTGTCCATCATTGCGTTCCTTTGTTTCTCAAGGGCCTCCTCGAGCAACATTTTGATAGGATCTCCTACTCCCTCACCTTTCTTTTCTTCCCCCATGGGTGGTCATCAAGGTTTGCGAGGCTTATCTTGCAAAGGTTCAACCAAATCGAGCCCCAACACCTTATACCCCGACCTCGTTGGGGACATGCAAAGAAGGATCGAGAATGAGCAGACCGCTCTGATACCACTGATATGGATTTATGTAGGAACACAATTAAATATAGAAATACACATAAACGCAAAGATGCAGTGGAAATAAGACTTCATTTCATTAATAACAAATGACTGAAATATGCTTACAGACAGAATGGAAATAAACTAGCTAGGGCACTGGTAGCTTATCTCTAAGAAGAGATGTGGCGGCTACTGGCCTCTGAACTGTCTTACAATGAGGCTCGAAGGCCTATTATTATTGAGAAACAATGGAAAACCCTAAACATCCAAAGACCTAACCCTAGGAGATGAAACGCCAAGACTATGGGCCCCGTTTGGGTAAGTTGGTACATCAACTTCCCGGGGACGTAACTTTGGCATACGATCTCCGTTTGATTCATTCCATACCTCATTAGAAAGATCTATCCGAGGAATACAACTTTTGAGTGAGAAGCATCGATCTACGATCCATTTTTCTCCCCGTTTTCCCAAAAGACGTTGTTTAAGGCCACAAAACAGCTCCGGAAGTTCAGGACCCCAAAAACTGCTAAAAATAGTAAACTGTGCGGAAACTGAAAAACTGAAAGAAGAAATGGTGGGGGTCCAAGTGGAATAGGTGGGTGGCCACCAATATCCACCTGGATCATTTTCATTATATTCTTAACCCCTTGCAAGTCATCTTTGGGAGGAGATCTGTGATCTAGGAGGCTACAACAAGTGGAAGAGGTCTACATCAACCGTAAGGATTGAAGGTGCACTCATTAACCCTCTCTTGCTTCTTTCTCTTATCACTTAGTCTAGATGTTTTTGGGGTAGATTAAAGGTAGATCAGTGTTTTAAGGGAATTATCGCTCTGCCTATTCCTTAGACCCAGTTTAGGGTAAATTTCCCCATAACAGAATTGGAGACTCCACTAAGGAATCTCTCTAGGGTCTTAGTGGGAGATCTTGGTTTTTATTTGATTTCCAGTGTCTTTCTGAGTTTTTTGAGCGTTTTGAGTCAGGTTGGGTCTTTGGTTACCTCCCAAGTGCCTACCAGCTTCCCTTGCCCAAGTTGGTTGTCCAAAATTTGTCTTTTTTGAAAATTTGCAGAGGTGTACGCGCCCTGCTCTATGTAAATCACGCGTACATATGCATCTTGCATTATACACAGTCTGCATATAGAATATTAAAAACTAAAAAACCATTTCAATGTTGGTTATAAAAAAAATATTTTAATGCAATATTTTAATGTCAACTTTATGGAAACTACATATTTATATATAAATAGTTGAAAGTAAAAACATTTCTTATTGCATCCAAAGGAACTTTTTACAGTCTAAGATGATAGAGATCTACAATTATTTCCATGATTAATATGGAGTTAACACATGACACTTAAAAAGAATATTAATAACAAAAAGAGTATTAATAACAAAATTTGTTTAAAAGTTAGTCATAAATCAAATATTTCGATGTAATATCTCAATATCAACTTTATATAAAATGCCACAACTTTATATAAAATACCATATAGAGAGAGTAAAAACATTTTTTATTGTGGCTAGAGGTTCTTTCTATAGCTCAATATGAGGAGTTGTGTAATTTCTTTCGTGCTTAACATGGAGTTGACATGTAGCATTTATATGAGGAGTTGTGTAATTCCTTTCGTGCTCAAGATGGAGTTGACACGTAGCATTTAAATAGTACGCTCAATATCAACTTTATATAAAATGCCACAACTTTATATAAAATACCATATAGAGAGAGTAAAAACATTTTTTATTCTGGCTAAAGGTTCTTTCTATAGCTCAATATGAGGAGTTGTGTAATTTCTTGCGTGCTTAACATGGAGTTGACATGTAGCATTTATATGAGGAGTTGTGTAATTCCTTTCGTGCTCAACATGGAGTTGACACGTAGCATTTAAATAGTACGCTTAAAAACGAACAAGTCTCATTTATTTAAATAACTATTTAGTAAAGGTATCAATAGTAGTATGCTAAAGGTGTGAGTGAATTACATTATGTATAGTGATATCAAACAACATGGAATAAATTTCAAATAGAAATATAATGCTAAAACAATGGAGATAATGAAAGGAAAATAAAATAATTATTATTAGAATATAAATAAAATAGTTATTATTAAAATATGAATAAAATAAACATATATATATTTCAATATAATGAACATATATTGTTAGATGTAAATATATGATGAGCACATATTGCCAAAGGAAATTAAATAACTAGATATATTATCAAATTGAGTTATAATTTTCTAAGCAACTGCAACTGCATCATAAGTCCTCACCCTCTAAATGCAAAACTTTTCTCAAAAAAAAATCAATCTAAAAAAGGTTTTCATGTTGAACATGAAGTTGACACATGACATTTAAAAAGAAATATTAATAACAAAAACAATATTTTAATGTTAGACATAGCTAAAAGAAGTAGTTTGGTTCTAGGTTTTGGCTCTTTTGGGAAGGTATTATCCATTTAATTTTTCCTGAAATTTGGTGAGAAATAGTTGGATCTTAAGAGTTTAATTTTTTCCAAAATCTGATGAGAAATTGTTGGATCTACAAACTTGAGTGGTTAAGTCTACATGATTTGAGGGGGTTTTTAACATGTTGAATCCATTTATGCATTCAAAAATATAAAATAACAATACACTATAAAATGATTAGGCACGTTGATTTCAACTCTATATTGAAAAATAATTTAATGCATTTTTAATGATATAGATGAAAACAATTTAGTGTATTGAATTCATTTTTTTTTGTAAATAAAAGTAACAATATATTGATATTCACAAATATACGTGGCATTACAAAATCTGGATACTGCCATTTGTCCTGCCACATCTAGGAAACTAGGACATGTGGCCATCAAAATTCAAGAGCAACTGTAATTGTTTGAACAAGACAGTGAAAATGTCTGACTGACAAAAAAGGTTACAGTGACCAACTAACCAGTGGCCATGGCCGACTAACATACATTGTCTCATAGAGAATCTCAATTCTCTGCATAATTGACATAGCCAAAAGAAAAACATAGACCTGCGAGAGCTAGTCCAAATGTGAGCTCGAACTCGCGCTGCAATGAGTGTTGTAGGTTGGGACAAATTTATGGCTGCAGGTTGGGCACCGCTTGCTTGTTGGAGCTTCCATCATGGCATCGAATAGGAGGTCCATTCCTTGTCCCAGGATTTGTTGGATGTGTGCTTGGTCGTCAAGTTTCTGCCACAGCTCAAAAATGAACTGAAGATGCTCGTCCGGGAGTTAAATATAGGTGGGCGGAGGCGGTTCCTCCATCAGTTCTGCGTCCATCTCCAAGTCTGCATTTGTTGTTGTCGTTGGAATGTCCAATTTCCAACTAAGAGGAATTTCTTCCTCCACCATGCATTCTCCAGTGCCATAAAAATTATCCGGAGTATGGGCTCTGAGAGGGGCGATTTCCGGGTGAAAGCTAACCAGAGGGGCGAGCTTCTCAAGAGGGAGAATTTCCTCCTCGATTGGGCAACTGTCATTGCCAAATGAGGGAATAAAGGTTGGAGGTCGGGGTTGCTAAGGCCAATTATGGATTTGGTCGGGGTGACTGGTCTTGATGAGGGCAAGATGAGAGGGGGGGAGTCTATTGCGTCTGGTAAGGGCATTGTAGTATAGTGGACCCCTTCTGGATTTTCCCCTCTCTGGGCATGGTGTGGGTGTTCAGGTAAGGATTGGGCAGGATAGACAATGGGTGGCCAAACAATGAAGGATTGATGGTGGGTGGCGAAATAGTCGAGTGCTAGGCAAAGATGGAATGTGAGAGCCAAGGAACATTCGAGCACAAGGCGAAGAGAAAGCGAAGGAACAATCAAGCACAAGGCAAAGATGGAATGGGAGAGCGTTTCAGGGCACAGGCCTTCATAGTGCCTGGTGAATTGACAGGGGCGAATGCCATGAAAGTCGAGATGGTTGCTAGCCTGGTGCTGGTTCCTTGCTTGGTATGCCCAGTCTGGTTCGTGCAAGGCACCATTAAGTCACCTTGGAGTGCCCGACGCACTACCATTACTCCTAGCTGAGTGTGGATCATTCAGTCTGGAGGAAAGGGAGGTTGGCGGCAGGGGTTAATAACTCCCTATGTTGCCTACCTCCACCTGTCATCCCTTGCGAGCCACTTATCACCCCATCCGAGAAGTGTATTGAATTCATTGATAATATACTTTTAAACAAATAAATTGCATCTATTTAAGTAATTATTTCATTCAAATATTAATATGTTGAAGGTGGGGTGAATTACACTATATATTGATATCGAATAATATAATATAGAATAAATTACAAATACAAATATGAGAAAGTTAATATAAAAAATACCAAATAACAAAAAAATAAATAAGATTAGATTCTGAATAGAATGCCCAATATTTTATCGCAAATATTAAAAAATAAAATGTAAATATAATGATTAACCCTATATAAACACATATTGTTAATGCAAATGTATAATTAACACTGAATCAGTTTTGATTAATACAACCAAGTTAGATCCATCCTAACTCCTCCGGACTTATTTACTACAACATATAATGCCAAACATTTTGATTTTACATATTTCTATATATTAAGCAATCTGCGTTGGCTAGAGTCTTCTATTGTAGATCCATTCATCTGCATAACAGAGATCCAAAGCTCGATGCTAAATCTCCTGATGCTTGGAACCTCATTAGATGGACGTGGGTGCTTCAGGAAGACCTCCACCAGTTCCTAAATCAACGATCTCTTTATTTCAGCCCTCCTTTCTTTGAAGGCACGATCGAAATCTAATTTGCTCATAAACTTGAAGATCTGAGGTCCTAGCGCCAACCCAAAATTTGAACTACAAACAAGGCTCGCACTATTGCAAGGCTTGGTCTTTGACCTGCGCTAGGACCTGGATGATATTAGGTTTCGCCTGGAGATTTTGGAAGGCAAAGCATCACAATTCCTACAATTGCTCACAGCATTGCAGGGTGCCCACTACCCCCAGCAGAAGAAGCTCAAGCAGTAGGAGCTGAGACACTAGTACCGGCACCAGCCCCCCCACTGGGGACTTCGGAGAACGACGCAACATGCCAGGAGGAGAACGTGCCACCAGTCCAGCCGAAGGACGCAATGCAATTGGACGGGACACCAGTCGAGTAGGAGTCGTCTCCTCTCAGTGACTTGCCACTCGACGCCTCCTTCATGGATGTGTGGTCGCATTACATCCCCACCACATGATATGTACAGGTGTCTTTGTTATTTTTCTACGTGTTTAACTGTGGTTTTACCTCCTGAATGCCACGTATATCAACTACTATCTGTGTTTACTACTATTAAGCTGGTCACGGTTAGGGGCCTGAATTTTTCTTTTGTAATGTCACTAGAAACCTTGTTATATTTGGCACTTCAGTGTTTATAGACTGGAACAAAGGAAGGATTTTGTAATCTTTGATTTTGACAGGTTTTTTTTACAATCTTACTTACAAAAAAAAAAAAAAACATAACTATGGAAATCTAATCTTGAAGTTGTTTTATTGTATAATAAACCTTTTTTGGTTGGGTAACAATATGATTTAATTTATTCATAAAAAAATGTAAGTTTGTTAATACAATTTTATAATTTTAATAAATTTAAAAGGCTTTGTCTAACTATTTTAGCTTTTTTGTGTGTGTGAATCAAGCTACATAAATCTGCAGGAAATCACAATTCTTTGTTGTTTAAATTGCATTTTTGAATGCAGAAATGGATTGAGCAAGCTGGAAATTGCATTTTTGAATGCAGAAATGGATTCAGCTGAAAAAAACCAGGAGCACCTGGATTATATAGAAATAACCACTCAAATTTGCAGATCCAACAATTTCTGGCGTAATTTCAACCAAATATCCTTAAAAAAATCACTAAAAAAAAGGCCCAAATATAGAACTTTTAAAAAAAAAAAATTAACCCATTTTTATTGTATCAACTCTATTTTCATTATTATTCATTTTTATTGTATCAACTCTATACGGCAGTCCCAAATTACAATTGTATGAATTTTGTCCAGATTAGTATATCTAGTGCAATTACAAGAATCTAAACTTGACACAGAAAATAGTATATCTAGTGCAATTACAAGAATCTAAACTTGATACAATCTAAACTTGACACAGAAAATACTGGGAAAATTATATATTGATATAAGATTGCAACGAAGGAAGTCATAGGCAATCCAATATTGAGGACCATGAGTCGCGCAGTGAAAGAGAAATGGATAGAAATTTTTCGGTCGATGGTTGTGATAATGGCAACCACAATACCTGTAAGTGTAGCAACTATTAGTTAGTTATTCAAGGAAGCCTTATTATTCCTTCCATATTCATCGAAAAGATAGTTTATAACATCGCCATCCCAGCTACGACCGGAGGATGGGTGGATATACTCTTCAACCCGATGATTTTGTTGTGAATGAAGTGGAACGCAAGCCGGAGGAAGTTGAATTTTAAATAATCCATAGACTCTCATGATAGAAGGGACGGAACGTGGAAGCTTTTTCTATCTTTGGCTGCTCGAATCCCACGATGGATATTTCAAAGATCTGAATCAATTTAGAATGGGGTAGAATGACCAAAAGAACAACATTGAAATTCGAGTTATTAGTTATTTTTTTAATTACACACTACACATATTGAAAATGAAAATGGGTACATTTAATTACCTTTTAATCTAAAATTATAATCTGATGGCTAAAAATTGAAGATGCTGGCATATTCTTAGTAGTCTCAAATCATCCTGTTTACTTTTTTAGTTTTTAATGCATCCTGTTTACTTTTTAACATTTACGTTTAAATGATTAATCTTTATTCTTAGTCGTCTCAAATCATCCTGGCATATTCTTAGTTTTTAATGCATCCTGTTTACTTTTTAACATTTACTTAATCATATTATGAAATTACTATAGCAGTATATGATTGCCACGTTTAAATGATTAATCTTTGGGATTACCACATTTAGATTTGTTGGCTTTCTTCCACTGTCCACACATTTCATATTGGATAGCTTCATTTTCTGGCTGTAGGTACATTTCACTTTCCGGCTGTCCACACATTTCATATTGGATCGCCGTGGAAGACTATAACAGTATAGTGAAAAAAAGCCATTGCTGCGGGCTCGGGGCAGATTAACCTATAACGTTTAAGATTCCGGCCATTAACCTGAAAGAACAAGCTTTAGCATCGTCTTTCAATGTTCCTCAACCACGATTTTGAATGACTATGCTAGTTGATACCAAGATCGATCCTTCCTACACATTCAAACGATCAAACCAAGAAAAAATGCAATTAGCCGCTACTATATTTATTCTGCAGCAATAACAAACCAAAAACCTGCTGAATATTCTAATGTAACCATCCAAATCTGCTGCTATGATTCTAACCTGAGCAGCTAAACCGTCATAAATGTTTCTACCAGTGACAAAATATATAAAATGGATCAATGCACTATAGGTAATGACTAGCCCAGCCACTTAACCCGTGGCCAGAGGCCATGACATCTTGCCGCTGGCCATAGCTTATATGTGGAAGGCAGGCTAATTAGGTTAATTAATAATATGAGTTAATCAGATGTTTTAATGATTAACAGAAATAGAATGACATGGGCAAGGGTTACATATTTTAAAAAACAGATTAATTTGAAAGTTTTCAATAGATAACTATGATCATCCAATCCAAATACTTGTAAAAATTGTTTTATTAATAGCAATATACATAAAATGGATCAGACAAACGAAACTACATCTTATTGGTTTCAAGATTATTTTGTTGAAATTTTTAAATATATAGTTTTTATTTTTATTTTTTTATTTTTACTAAACATCTCAATGTTCATAGATTCTATTCATTTAGTCATAGTTTAAATGTTCTAAGTTTTAGTTCTTTTAGAGTGATATTTTTTGTTTATATTTATTCAAAATTTTGTGAGAAATTGTTGGATCTGTACATTTTGAGTGGTTAATTTTGATTAATATAAATATTCTAGGGCTTTTGCAGCATGCTGAATTCATTTCTGCATTTAAAAATGCAATTTAAATAACAGAAAATCTTGATTTAGCTATCATCAAATTCCAATAAAAAAATCCAAAACCTAAAACAATTAGACAAAGCCCTTCATTTCTATACAAAATGTCTTTACCAGAGATGGAGAAGGAATACCTGTCAATTCTAATAGATTCTATTCATTTAGGCATAGTTTAAATGTTCTAAGTTTTAGTTCTTTTAAAGTGATATTTTTTGTTCATATTTATCCAAAATCTTGTGAGAAATTGTTGGATCTGTACATTTTGAGTGGTTAATTTTGTTTAATTTAAATATTCTAGGGATTTTGCAGCGTGCTCTGAATTCATTTATGCATTCAAAAATGCAATTTAAATAACAGAAAATCTTGATTTAGCTATCATAGTATTTCAGCAAAAAAATCCAAAACATAAAACAATTAGACAACACCTTTCATTTCTATACAAAATGTCTTTACCAAAAATGGAGAAGGAATACCTACCCATTCTAATCCAATAAGTAATATGCGAACCAGTCCTACCACATTTTCTGGCCTAAATACCATTGCTTTCTATCCTGACAAAATCTGAAATCTGATTTTAATTCAGCATCTTCTGGCTTGCGTTCAACTTCATTCAAAACAAAATCAAAATCATCCGGTTGAAGAGTGTTTCCACCCATCTTGCGGTCCTCGCTGAGATGATGGTGGTATAAACCATCTTCCCTGTGAATATCAAAGTAATAGCATGGCCTCCTTGAGTAATAGTTGCGGCAATTACAGTATCCACCACTATTATGACCACAAATCACAGAAGCTGCATCGACATAACAATTTTTATCTATTTCTCTGTCACTGCCCAGCTCAACGTCCTTAATGGATTGCCTCTGAGTTCCCTTCCTTTCTATGCCATGCTGCTATTTGTCCTGCATACATATAAATACATACAGCCCTCCAATAACGCCAATGAATATGTTGAGCTTAAAATGGCGGTATTGACCACCACGCCGAGGTCTACCGAGGTCTAAGTAGATAGTGAACTAAGTAGATAGTGAAGTAGTAATTTTTTTTTTTTTTTTGGTTATATTTAATTGAAATTTGGTTAGAAATTGTTAGGTTTGTAAATTAAAGTGGTTAATTCTATTTAATTTTAAATTTGAGTGATTATTTCTATTTAATTCCAGTAAGTAATTGAAGTTTTTCAACAAACTGAATTTATTTATATATTCAAAAATACAATTTAAACAACAACAACAAAAAAAATCACTATTTAATTCAGATTCATAAAAAAAAATACCAAAACTAATTCCATTTTGACCAACTTGTTGTCTCCACCAATAACACAACACAGTATCCACCAATAACGCAGGCTTAAAATTATTACTTTAATTGAATTTTAGCTCAAGTATCTTGTCATAATAATTCTGTGTTTTATTAAAATGGACCAGAAAGTCGTTTTAATTGACTTTTTATCCGATAAAAGGGATTGATTTGGCATCCTTGGGAGTGGCTGTCGTACTCAAGACCCTTGTGGTTCTGTTAGCCGACCCGTCGGTGCATAAGGGTATCGTAATGATCACCCCACTCTCTCCCACTATGATTTTTTATATTATTTTATTTCTCTCCACTAGGAGCACCCATAAGTGACATCATAATAACGAGTAATCCAAATAAGTTCAAGGGCTTCAAATCATTCTAATTTAACCAACCTACCATGTTTTTTTTTATTATCATTAAAGCTCACGGTACTAGATTTCTATTGAATTATCAAAAATATCATACAAACCATTTTCCTTTACTATTTTCTGCCATTTGAGAAACCAAACCAATAGCAGAGGTAAAGAGGTCAAGTTTATCAGATTATACTGTGTAGTCATTGTTTTATACAAAGATTTTTGTTCCAACAGAACAAAAGAATTTTCTACTTCCTTTTTATCACTAGCATGTGGTTCGAATATTCTAAAGTAATTCATAACCAAAAAAAGAAATGGAACTAGAAACACGAGTCAAGGACCAGGTGGCTTAATCGACCGGTCCTGAGTATGGTCTGGGGCCGAATTCTCTGTGTTGTGTGGGGTTGAGGGAGTCACTGTTGAGCTTGTCAAAGGAAGACGGACCAACACTTCGTGCATCATGAGGTGAAGACCATTCAATTGCAGTTGCATCGTGCTATGGGCCTCTTCCCTTGTTTGTAACATTTGACCTAAGAGGTTCTTAATGTGCCAGTAGAGTTCCACTATCTACCAATACTTTGTGTCTCTTGCTCTTGATGTTCCCACATCTAGGACCCAACAAATTGTTTCTTATGCCACCTCTTGCTCCATTTGCATAGTTCTTTCCTACTTGACGATTGTTTTTTCTTCCTCCACATGGTCTTGAAACCGAGTCGAAATTGAGGTAAAGTAGGAATGGACTGCAGAGAAAGCTTCATATTGGATTCGAGAGGACAAAACTTCAGGTTGGGGCTGACGAGAGGACGAACCTGGAGGAGAGTACCCTCCTCGATGATAACCACGGGGATAACCCATTTGTGGTGCCATTGCAGCCCAACACCCCCTTCGCAATCTAGGCCAAGAACAGAAGTGATTCAGATGTGGGAGGGTCTCGACCCCCCCTTATGTCTAGAGATCTCTATGATTTTCCACTTCCCCTAACTTCTTCTGCAGGAGGTTGATACTACTCCACCCTGCATACTTCACCAAAAAAAAAAATCCAATGCCTCTTGTCATTGAACGATAAGAAAAGAGGTCCTTCCTTGTTTCCTTATTAATTCTCATTTAAGTCAAAGTTGTGGCTATGGATCCATCCCACCTCCGTCGTATGCCTTCGACCTTTGTTGCCACATGATGACTTTTGGATCTCATCGTGTGGGATCTGAGGATAAGGGATTGAGACTCCCTTTTCATTTAAATCGGTAGTTGGGATGTCAGACCTTGGCTGAGGTGTGGTAAGGTTCTTGTTTTCGTCAAGTAAATCCTCATAGTCTGGGAGATAGATGGTCCTTGCAAATCTTATCTGTTTATGAAAACTAGGGTAAAAAATCCTTCCACCCTCGCTCATACCTGCATTCGCCGTCTCATCCCCTCTATAAGGTACTTTCCAGCTAGGGGGATTAATAATATTCCCTGGTTCCCCTGTCCTATCTGTCTCGAGGTGCGGGCTCGCAGCACTTCTCTCGCCTGACACCCCATATAGGTGTGTCCAATCTTTCCTTGTCAGGTCCTGACAGGTGGAGGCTAGCCTGTTAGTGGAGAAAGGGTATCATCTGTCGCTCTTGAGTTGGATTCCTTCATTGTCTTTCCAATCCGCGAGGTTTTTCGTTGACCTCTTCACGTGGCTAGGGATGATGACTGGCATGGTTCACAATAACTGCAAGACCCTCTCCAATGCCGCTTTTAACCGCTAGCTAAAGACTACTTTAGAAAGAGGGGTTCCTCGCTGAAGTTGTTTTAACATATCTATGATGAGGCGGGATTCCCCCTCAACTATAATTTGGTTGTAACCATTTTCCTTGGCGATGCTAAGACCTTCTTCCAAAGGTAGGAGCTTCGCTACATTATTGTTGGTAATTCCTAGTTTTCCTACATAGATTTTGAGGATCTTACCTTCATTGTTGTGTAATACCCCCCACATGACTCGTCTGATCTGGATTTCCTTTGGACACCCCATTGAAATTGAGTTTAATGAATCCTTGGGGAGGAAGCAACCAAGTTACGAGAGCCGAGACCTTCGGGTTTGTTGGAGTTTGGGCGACCTGTCAACAGGTATTTGTTATTACCAGCACTCTCAAAATATTCTTTTCATAAAGGTTTGTTTTCTAATCTTCTTCTATCCAAGGTTGACTGATGTTATTCCCAAGTTATTTATGGTACCCTCAACTCATTTCGTAAGACACGTCTGTTACATTCTTTCCAAGTCTCCCATACTAGAAACCCTGGGAACAATTGCCAAAGGTAGTTGACAACAGGATTTTGGGTAGTGGATTTAGGCCATTCTTCGAAGGTTGAGAGGATCAAACCTCAATTACGGCCCCTTCTCTTGAAGAATGCCTCGCTTTGTTCCCATAGGTAGTCAACAAAAGGGAAAGAGTTAAACATGTGTTCATTTGTCTCTTCTTGGGCCTAGCATAGCATACAACGTGAGGGGGCGATGAAACCTCGTTTGCGGAAATTGTCCCAAGTAAGTGTCTTGTTCTGGATCAGCAACCAAAGGAAAATAAAGACTTTTGGCCATAGTTTTTTCTTCCATATTTGTTTCCAAACTTTCAACCTTGGAATATTTTGGTAACCAACTGACAACGAGTATGCCTCTTGGACAGAGAAGGATCCCTTCGTTGTCCATCCCCAACGAAGCTTATCTGGCACCTGAAAAACTAGTATCTTTCTCGTTGGTAAGTCCCTCCAAAAACCCTCTGTCAACTCTTGATTTTCGGCACTCTACCATTCTTCCTTGGGAATACAATTACGCCACTTATCGTGCTCATCTTCCTGGGTCCAGTAGTGGGCTACTATGTTTTTCCCATGTCTTAGCATTGCTTCCTTTATTCTTTTCACTTGATCATGGTCCTCCCATCTCGGTCCATGCTGTCACAAATCTTCCCTGAATAGGATTGTTGACGCATAAAAGCGCAACGAGAATCTTGTTTGCAAAGTGTTGCAATACATTATACTTATAGTATATATATTAATAATTAATAGGTGGGACCCCTTAGGAGAAAAGCGCAATAAGTTGTTTCCCTCCTAGACAATATGACTTTCACAAAAATGTTGTGGTCTGATTGAATTTTGATGTTCTCACAAACACAAAATGGCTCCACAATGGTAATTAACGATAACTCCATCCTCATATTTCATTTTAAATGACATGTTATCCATCAAAATAAAAGAAAGGGACCTCCAATAAAAACCATGTTTCATACAAAATGCAAGATGTGTTATTATATGAATGAAATATGTTTAAAAAAAAAGGGTTGGTCAAGTTTTATTTACCATGTATCACCAATGATATCATATAAACGTTCCAAAGTTAATTTAGGGTCATCGCACACAAGCACGAATGAAGTCGAGTTGAAATACAAGTCACATATGTCATATTTCATGTTACTTGATGTTTTATTTAAATCGATCTCTTTAAAAAACAATGATGCTCCTATTCGTTTGTGAGTATGGGATATATATCAAAATGGTTGGTTGATGGTTTCATGTATGACGTGAGGTTAGATTTGAATTGGCGTTGAGTGTGCTCCACCGTGTAAGGTTTTGTTGGATGCAATTAATAATTGGTGGGTTGGTTTATGGTTGAAACAACGTGAAGTAAATGAACTCTGCTCATTTCTTTTTTCTGGTATACCACCTTTTTGTATTGTCATTTGCTTGGGAGCTCGTCGTTGTTGTTAAATATGGTTTCAGTTTTTTCGGTGGTTTGTTGAGATTTGAAGCTGCTTCTTTCGTGATTTTTTGGGAAAATTTCAATAGGTATGGAGCTCTTTTACTCTTCTAGCATCAATAGTTCACTCTTGCTCTGGTAAAATTGGGATATTGGCTCATTTTGTTTGTATGTTGTATGTGTGCTATGAATATGCCTCTATGTTCTATATAGGTATCTGAATGATGAATTTTTTGGGTTGTTTAAGCTCGTAATGGAATAAAAATGACAAAGTTTGAATGCAAATGATGTTCATGACCTCGGTTTTGTACAGTTTCGAAGAATGGAATTTAAACTAGGTTTTTGTGTGTGCTCAACACTGTGATACTACTTGTTTTGGATTCATGTGATTCTTGTCTCCTATCATGCGCTATGGGTTCATTTTGCGCTCGTTACGAGTTTTTCTTTTGAACAGAAGCATTCAAAATAACTACTGTCAGCACTCCCATTTTTAACTCCTATTGTGTTTTGTCTTATGGAAATACGCACTAGACTGGTTGTGATAAGTGTTGTGGTATTTCAATGGTTTCAAACCCCAACAACAATGAATGCATGTGGGTTTGTTTGGGTGTAGTTTATCATGGTTGTAGCTTTCATTGCTCTATGTTGTCATTGTAACCATGTTAAAGGGAACTATGTCATTAACCTCCCGTTTTGACTTGACAATCTTGTGAACCCTTGAATAGTTTTGATTTTCCTCATTTAGCTGTAGATGGTCTTGAACTACTTGCAAAAATGGATTTTTGGTTCATAACAAGGGTTTCGTTTTGTTCCTTGCTTCAACTTGTTTATTCTCGAATTGATGGGTAAACTCGAGTGTTATTGCAAAACCCGTATGGCTCCCTTGACTCAGTCATCAAGCCATGACTTGCTTGTTGATATTTATCTCTGCAAATTCATTTTTATGACTTTCTAGCAACATGTTATTGGGATTGCTTGGTTAGCGTAATCCTTTGGAAATTTCAGTGTTTCAATAATGATTAGAGTTCGACATTCTACAAGTTGAGATGTGATAAATGATACAAATTATTAGCAAAGTCTTCTTGTGCCTTATTACCTTAATATTGGATTCAATCTGTCCAAATGATGAATTTAATGGGTAAAAATTTCGATAGAACAAAGTTCAAATGGGTGGTGTTCCTATGATTAAAACAATGTGATAAGAAGAATTTTGGGGATTCTCTTAATATTTTTTGACTAATTGTTTCCAGAAATAAAAAAAAAAAGAATCAGACTTGTGATTGATTATTATAATTGATAAAAGGACATGGACCAATTACATTTTCTATTCATTATTTTCACTATAAACATAGTTACCAAGAGTTCTCGTTTTGGGGGGGGGTCAGTTTTTTACCCCGTTTTTAAAAATGGTACTATCAGTAGCACCCCCCTCCCTTTTTAGGTGGTTTTTTGATATTTTAAATTTTCTGATACATAATGTTTCCACTTTTTTTTTTAAATGTTTGTTTGTTCATCTATTTTAAATTTTTTTTTTCAAAAGGTTTTTTTTTCATTTTTCCATGCTTATTTCAATCTTAAAATATTTTTTACCATTTACATTTTTTAAAATACATTTTTTCTCCTTAATTAATTTATAGTGGAAAATATCATTTTCAAATTGTTTACCTTTACCTTTAATAGATAGAAAATCATTGTAGTTAAATAATACTATTTTTAAATATTTATCAAAAAAATATAATTGAATTTTTGTTGATAAATTAAAACTAAAAAAAACTAAGAAAAAAAAATAATTGAAATTAATAAAGGAAAAAAAAAATAATAATTACAAAATTAAAGTAGAAAAAAAAAATTTAAATATATATAAACTAAGATTAAATGAGAAAAAATTTTAAAAAAAGGGTAAAAAAATATGTTCCTAAAATATTAGAAAAGTTATATATATATACAATGACAAGTTAGAAGAATGCTTGGAAAAAGCAGGTTTATCGGCCCTACTCTCGCTGGTATAGTCATCAATATTCTTCTTTATGCGGATGATATCGTTCTTATGGCAAGGAGTCCCCATGATCTTGAAAACCAACTAAGAATATGACTATTAATACTGATAAGACTAAGGTCATGATTATTAAATCCAATAAGATCCCTTATGATACCTTTGTATATG
>ML801888.1:157775-168486 GCA_009831015.1 Picea engelmannii | reverse complement strand
TCATTCGAAGACAAAGCATATTGATGTTCAATATCACTTTGTGAGAGACATGGTTGAGGAAAAGAAGGTGTTGCTGGAAAAGGTTGACACTTTGAAGAATGTTGCAGATTCATTGACAAAGTCTGTGAGCACAGAAAAGTTCTTTTGGTGTAGAGTAACAATGGGCATTGCTGCCCTGGATTGTTGACTATATAATCCCTTGGACCCCTGGATGCAAAGAAAACAACAAGTGGGAGAATGTTGGGTGTGTGTTATATTCTTTGCATGTGTGTGTGTGTGTGTGTGTGGGTGCGTCAGATACGACAACTGCGTCTGACGATCCCGGGCGCTTTCCTAGGGGGGTCCCAGGGGGGGGGGCAGGTTTTCCCCCCCTGGTTATGCGCAGCGTTCGGCACTGGGCGGTAGCCAGGGGCCGATGGGGTTCGGGGCAATGCCCCGAAATTATTTTTTTTGGGCGGTTTTTGCTATTTTTAGCGGATTTTGCTATTTTTAGCTGATTTTGCTATTTTTAGCTGATTTGTAAATTAATCCCGGATTAAGGGATTAGGGTTTTGGTATCTACAGAATACCTAAAAACATTGTATATATTGTATGGCGAATGGTGAAATTCGATATAATGAAAATAAGAAAGGTTTTCCTGGTTGAGGGTTTCCGGTAAAAATATCTGTGTATTCTGTGTATGAGCCATTGATTAATTTCTGTATTGCTTAAGAATCTATATGCATTGTTTTACTTCGCAGGTTTAAAACTTACATATATAAGATGTATTTGGGGTTTAAGATTTGTTTTGTATTTAGAATAATATTCATACTTTCCCTATCATGAATCCACTTTTCATTCATTACAAATCTCGTCATATCCTATGTATCATTATATCTCCCTCTTCTAAATGATATTATGGATCAAGCTGACAAAATGCTTATGGTTTTTATATGCAAAGTGATGAATTGTTTGCATGTACTCTAATGCGTGAAATGAAGAGAGCCAATTTTTCAATTTTATCTTTAGGCGAAGTATTTGATGATTGATTAGTTATTTTGATTCATATTCTGATTTGAATTTGCTTTAGATATGAGTTTTTTCAACAGAGGTAGCCAAGGCAGAGGAGGAAACGGGGGCATAAATATTTTTTGGCAAAGAGGAGACCTAGGTTTTCTATTCATTTTGACCTTGACCCGCAAGAATTAAATCAATTGTTTCAAGCTGGGTTCTTCAACCTAGTCGGTGATACGGATTTTATGAGTAGAATGAAATGAATACATATATATATTATTAATACATAGATTCAATGAAAAATAACAGAGATACAGTAAAACTTGGCTTCTATTAATAAAGAAATATGTTGAAACTGTAAAATGCAGACTAGCTTGCTAGAATGGTGGCGGCTTATCTCTGAGAAGAGATATGACGGCTACGTTCATTCACAAGAAGATGAGTACAATGAAGCTCTGAAAGCCTTTTTACAATAAACGTGAATGTCAAAACCCTAGACATTTGTTATAGTCCAAAAATTTCACATCTATACATCCAAGACTCTGGCCCATCCATTTGCATACTTTGCCAAAAATATTGTTGAGGCTTCCTTCTAAAAAAACATTTTTTGGATGGTGTATGTGCCCTGTTGCACTAATAGCCTGCTTACACTCGCGAGATATATGTTAGTTAGCTCGTGTACATACACGTGTTGCATGCTAGTTAGCCCGCGTTTACCTCCAAAAGTTTCAAAAGATATAAAATTACGCGGAATTCAATAGATTTTACAGGCTATGGAGGGTTTCCTAACCATTTTACCCCTTGTAGCCCATCCCCAAACCGAATAACCATATTTTTCTCATATAAAAAGAGGTTTTGAGGAGTCATTTAGACACATGAAAAAGAGAATAAGAAAAATCTGTAAAAATCTCTTCTCTTTCATTGTCCAAGATTTGCATCCTACTCTGAGTTTTAGTCTCAGCTTTCCCCTCCATCCATTCTCCCTATGCAACATTTCCTCCTTCCCTTGATGGTATGTTGGTCATGAGAATCTAATGTTGGATTGATGCACTTGGAGCCACAATAGAGGATCCCAGACATGGTTCATAGAGCGGTCACAAGCAAAGGTTGTAACCTTTTTATCTTGAATTTGAATGAAAGAGATTATCTTTGTCCCAAAACCCTATGTTTACATGTTCTTGTTAATTTGAGCATGTATATCTATAGTTAGGCTCTTAAAGTGATCATTAGAGATTGTATATGTTGTTGCATTGTAGTCTTAACCCCTTGCAAGTCATATTTGGGAGGAGATTTGTGATCTAGGAGGCAACAAAAAGTGGAAAAGGTCTACATCAACTGTAAGGATTGAAGGTGCACTCATTAACCCTCTCTTCATTCTTTCTCTTATCACTTAGTCTAGATGTTTTTGGGGTAGATTAAAGGTAGATCAGTGTTTTAAGGGAGTTATCGCTCTACCTATTCCTTAGACCCAGTTTAGGGTAAATTTCCCCATAACAGAATTGGAGACTCCACTGAGGAATCTCTCTAGGGTCTTAGTGAGATCTTGGTTTGATTTGATTTTCAGAGTCTTTCTGAGTTTTTTGAGCGTTTTGAGTCAGGTTGGGTCTTTGGTTACCTTCATAGTGCCTACCAGCTTCCCTTGCCCAAGTTGGTTGTCCAAAATTTTTCTTTTTTCAAAATTTACAGAGGTGTACGTGCCCTGCTCTATGTAAATCACGCGTACATATGCATATTGCATTATACACAGTCTACATATAGAATATTAAAAACTAAAAAACCATTTCAATGTTGGTTATAAAAAAAATATTTCAATGCAATATTTTAATATCAACTTTATGGAAACTACATATTTATATATAAATAGTTGAAAGTAAAAACATTTCTTATTGCATCCAAAGGCACTTTTTACAGTCTAAGAATGACAGAGATCTACAAAAATTTCCATGATTAATATGGAGTTAACACATGACACTTTAAAAGAATATTAATAACAAAATGTGTTTGAACGTTAGTCATAAATCAAATATTTCGACGTAATATTTCAATATCAATTTTATATAAAATGCCACAACTTTATATAAAATACCATATAGAGAGAGTAAAAACATTTTTTATTGTGGCTAGAGGTTCTTTCTACAGCTCAATATGAGGAGTTGTGTAATTTCTTTCGTGCTTAACATGGAGTTGACATGAAGCATTTATATGAGGAGTTGTGTAATTCCTTTCGTGCTCAACATGGAGTTGACACGTAGCATTTAAATAGTACGCTTAAAAACGAATAAGTCTCATTTATTTAAATAACTATTTAGTAAAAGTATCAATAGTAGTATGCTAAAGGTGGGAGATAATGAAAGGAAAATATATATATATATATTATTAGAATATAAATAAAATAGTTATTATTAAAATATGAATAAAATAAACATATATACATTTCAATATAATGAACATATATTGTTAGATGTAAATATATGATGAGCACATATTGTCAAAGGAAATTAAATAACTAGATATATTATCAAATTGATTTATAATTTTCTAAGCAACTGCATCTCAATACAACCACATAGCTCCATCATAAGTCCTCACCCTCTAAATGCAAAACTTTTCTCAAAAAAAAATCAATCTAAAAAAGGTTTTCATGTTGAACATGAAGTTGACATGTGGCATTTTAAAAGAAATATTAATAACAAAAAAATTATTTTAATGTTAAACATAGCTAAAAGCAATAGTTTGGTTCTAGGTTTTGGCTCTTTTGGGGGGTATTATCCATTTAATTTTTTCCGAAATTTGGTGAGAAATAGTTGGATCTTAAGAGTTTAATTTTTTCCAAAATCCGATGAGAAATTGTTGGATCTACAAACTTGAGTGGTTAAGTCTACATGATCTGAGTGGTTTTTTAACATGTTGAATCCATTTATGCATTCAGAAATATAAAATATCAATACACTAATAACAATACACTATAAAATGATTAGGCATGTTGATTTCAACTCTATATTGAAAAATAATTTAATGCATTTTTAATGATATAGATGAAAACAATTTAGTGTATTGAATTCATTTTTTTTTTGTAAATAAAAGTAACAATATATTGATATACACAAATATATGTGGCATTACAAAATCTGGATTCTGCCATTTGTCCTGCCACATATGGGAAACCAGGACATGTGGCCATCAAAATTCAAGAGCAATTGTAATTGTTTGAACAAGACAGTGAAAATGTATGACTTACAAAAAAGGTCACAGTGACCGACTAACCAGTGGCCATGGCCGACTAACATACATCATCTCATAGAGAATCTCAATTCTCTGCATAATTGACATAGCCAAAAGAAAAACATAGACCTGTGGGAGCTAGTCCAAATGTGAGCTTGGACTCGCACTGCAATGAGCGTTGTAGGCTAGGACAAATTTATGGCCGCAGGTTGGGCACTGCTTGCTTGTTGGAGCTTCCATCATGGCATCGAACAGGTGGTCCATTCCTTGTCCCAAGATTTGTTGGATGTGTGTATGGTCGTCAAGTTTCTTCCACAACTCAAAAATGAGCTGAAGATGCTCATCTGAGAGTTAAATCTAGGTGGACGGAGGTGGTTCCTCCATCAGTTCTACGTCCATCTCCAATTCTGCATTTGTTGTTGTCACTGGAATGTCCAATTTCCAACTGGGAGGGATTTCTTCCTCCACCATGCATTCTCCAGTGCCATAAAAATGATCCGGAGTATGGGCTCTAAGAGGGGCGATTTCCGGGTGAAAGCTAAGCAAAGGGGTGAGCTTCTCAGGAGGGAGAATTTCCTCCTCGATTGGGCAACTACCATAGTCAAATGAGGGAATAGAGGTTGGAGGTCGGGGTTACTAAGTCCAATTATGGATTTGGTCGGGGTGACTGGTCTTGATGAGGGCAAGCTAAGAGGGGGGGAGTCTATTGCGTCTGGTAAGGCTGTTGTAGTACAGCGGACCCCTTCTGGATTTGCCCCTCTCTGGGCATGGTGTAGGCGTTCAGGTAAGGATTTAGCAGGATAGACAGTGGGTGGCCAAACAATGGAGGATTGACGGTGGGTGGCCAAATAGTCGAGTGCTAGGCAATGATGGAATGTGAGAGCCATGGAACATTCGAGCACAAGGCAAAGAGAAAGCAAAGGATCAATCGAGCACAAGGCAAAGATGGAATGGGAGAGCGTTTCAGGGCACATGCCTTCATAGTGCCTGGTGAATTGACAGGGGCGAATGCCATGAAAGTCGAGATGGCTACTAGCCTGGTGCTAGTACCTTGCTTGGTATGCCCAGCCTGGTTCGTGCAAGGCACCATTAAGTCACCTTGGAGTGCCCAGCGCACTACCATTACTCCTAGCTGAGTGTGGATCATTCAGTCTGGAGGGAAGGGAGGTTGGCGGTCAGGGTTAATAACTCCCTATGTTGCCTACCTCCACCTGTCATCCCTTACGAGCCACTTATCACCCCATCCGAGAAGTGTATTGAATTCATTGATAATATACTTTTAAACAAATAAGTTGCATCTATTTAAGTAATTATTTCATTCAAATAAAATATTAATATGTTGAAGGTGGGGTGAATTACATTATATATTGATATCAAATAATATAATATAGAATAAATTACAAATAGAAATATGAGAAAGTTAATGTAAAAAAATACCAAATAATAAAAAAATAAATAAGATTAGATTCCGAATAGAATGTCCAATATTTTATTGCAAATATTAAAAAATAAAATGTAAATACTATATAAACACATATTGTTAAATGCAAATGTATAATTAACACTGAATCAGTTTTGATTTTAACAATTGCAGGGTAATACAACCAAGTTAGATCCATCCTAAGTCCTCCGGACTTATTTACTACAACATACAATGCCAAACATTTTGATTTTACATATTTCTATATATTAAGCAATCCGCGCTGGCCAGAGTCTTCTATTGTAGATCCATCCATCTGCATAACAGAGATCAAAAGCTCGATGCTAAATCTCCTGATGCTTGCAACCTCATTAGATGGACGTGGGTGCCTCAGGAAGACCTCCACCAGTTCCTAAATCAACGATCTCTTTATTTCAGCCCTCCTTTTTTTGAAGGCACGATCGAAATCTAATTTGCTCATAAACTTGAAGATCTGAGAAGCCAGTCCTATGGCCGCTTCCTGATCCGCGCCCTATTTCTCCATCATAAACACCAAAACCTGTAAAAATATTACAAGAAATAAATCAATCGACAGCATGAAATTGCTTTGCGATTGAACACAATGTGTAGCGATCCAATTGAATACACTCTTCAACCTGCTCTGTAGTTGCAGTGATTTCTCTCAATTCAACGCTCGGGTGATCGCCCAGTTTATTGCTCATCATTATTTCACACTTGTGTTTATTCTCGAGTGAAAGAAAACCGAGGACTTCTCCTGCTTTGGTGATGAGTTCCTTCATTTGATAGGTATCATCATCTTGTCCAAGAAAAAAAGAAAAAAAGAGGAGAGGAGATTATGCAGAACTTCAACACGGATTCCTCTCACGGACCTTCTGTTAGCCAGCAAGACTTGTCAGTTTGTCGATCGCCAGGATTTTCAAACGCGTTGGAATCTACCTTTCTGGCGCACTGCGCTTTAATTCTGTAACTCCGATAATTTTGGGAAGTAGATCTCTGTTGCTTCCGATCTTAGCTTAGTTGTAGTTGTGGTTGGCCAACATTTTCAGTATCCTTATTATCCGTGGCCTGAGCAGACTCAACACTGTATAATGAAATAAAAGAAAAGAAAATGATTTTAACTTTCACTAGGTTAACAATAGTTTATAGGATAGATGTCCTTATACACTGATTTATACACTGATTTTTGCAGTTCAGTCTTTTTTCTGTTCAACTTATGATGAGTTCTCCCAATTTCTCCACTGTCTTTTTGCTAAATAAATTATTCAAGAATTAACTGTCTAACTGTCTAGATATTATAGTTATCCCTACTGTCTTTAAAAACTTCACACTCTTAAATACTCTTAAATGAAATGTTTTTCTGTTTTCACTTTTCAAGAGACGCAGAACATACTTTCTTCCCGAGTTTTTTTTTTTGTCTTTTCAATTTCACAACGGAGTTGATTCATCCCACTGATTCCTGTATTGGCTCGAATAGATTTGAATCTGATTCTTGTATTGGCTCGAATGGATTTGAATCTGGCTGCTATCGTACAGCAAAGACGCCACGGATTTCATGGAGTCGGCAATAGCCATTCCCCGAATGTTATTCCGGTCTATCTTGACCATGTTGGAGATGATGTCCGCAGCACCTCCTCGAATCTCCTGCTCGTGAACTTTCTCCCATTTCAGCATCTCCACGAAGCCTCGCATTGTTCTGATCTCTCTCAATATCTCTAATGCAAACCGATCATTTTTCACAAGCGCCCGGCCGCTGCATAGATCATCTCCAACTTGGTCAAGATAGACCGGAATCTCATTCTAGTGATGGCTATCCCTCACTCCATGGAATCCATAGCGTCTTTGTTATACGATAGTAACCTGATTGAAATCCATTAAAAACAGTACTAAAAGATCGGAAACAACAAAGGGTTACTTCGCAAAATTATCGGACTCACAGAATTAAATCGCAAAACGTCTGATTGGAAAACCCCAACGGAAACAACAAAGGGTTACTTCGCAAAATTATCGGACTCACAGAATTAAATCGCAAAACGTCTGATTGGAAAACCCCAACGCGTTTGAAAAATCCTGGCTATCGACACAGTCACAAGTCTTGCTAGCAAACAGGAGGTATCCGTGAGACAATCGGCGGTATTGGTGGAATTCTGCATGATCTTTCTCTATCTTTTTCATGTAGAGGATTAATAACGATGAAACGAAGGAGCTCGTCACCAAGGCACGAGAAACCCTGGGTTTTCTTTCACTCGAGAATAAACACAACTGTGAAATAGTGATGAGCATTAAGCTGGGCGATCACCCGAATTTGATCATAAGCCTGATCTCAGTGCTGAACGGCCTGGTGCAGAATATTCATATAGCCAGAATTCTTGGGAATCTGCGTGCATACGCAGAGGCATATTGCGTTGAATTGGGGGAAATCACTGCAACCCCAGTGCAAGTTGAAGAGTATATTCAGTACAGAGTGTGTTCAATAGCAGCCATAGGATTTAGGGTTAGATCTATTTCTCCCTTCATTGGGAGATGCAAAGTTTCCATGGAAAATATAAACAGTTCTAGTTTATCAGCATTGGACGGTGCAAATTATTTTTAAATTTATCAAGCATTGGAGAATGCAAAGTTTTCATGTGAAACTCCAACGTTTATCAAGAAATCAGGGTAAATGTGAGGCTCAACGTATCAAAGCCATGTGCGTTACCACATTACAGCTGTCAGGGACAAAGAAATATTTTTACGGGAGAAAATCAGCGTGGCATAAGATATATTTGTTACGTTTCGAAGCCATGTGGGTTGTCCGTATTGACTCGACTTTACTATGGCATGGAGACCCAGAAATATGGGGAAATGCGAAATCTCTTTTATGAAGCCATGTGACTATTGACTTGAATTTACTATGGCGTAGAGTCCAAGAAATATTGGGAAATCTCTTTATGAGACAAAGTCGTGGTGGAATACGAGGCATTCATTCACCTGTAGGTTGCCAGAGTCCGGCGTTTGAAAGCCATGTGAGTTGCAGTATTGCCGGAGTCCAGCGTTTGAAAGCCATGTGAGAAGCCTACACTAGGGTGGGGCCAAGAAATATGGTGGGAAATGAAATAAGTGTGGTTTAAAGGTTTTATCTTTTGGCAGTTTTATGAGGATTTTTTTTGTTTGATTTTGTCCTAAATCTGGTGAGAAATGGTTGGATCTGTAGATTTGAGTGATTAAGTTTGTATAATCCAAGTGTACGGGGTTTTTCAACCGGTTGAATCCATTTATGCATTCAGAAATGCAATTTAAATACTGGATTCCGACCAAAAAACTCAAAAGTTAGAACGTTTAGTCAACTCCAATGAAATATGTGATTGATAGAAGTCTCGACTAGATTGACTTCTTAGGACACCAGTGGTTACTTCACTGGACTGATTGACTTCATAGGACACATGTTGTATTTATATATAAGCAATTAAGTAGGGTAGTCTAAACATGTTATGATTTGGATTTTTTTGGGTCCTATTTTTTATGAACATTTTTGTTTAAAATCACCTAAAAATTTAGATGTAATGTTGGAATTACAAATATTAATTATTGAGATTGCAAAATATGGGTGTAATAGGGGGGGCTAATCCATTTATGAATTCCAAAATTTTTTGAAAGATGTTGACCTTTACCTCTTCCCCTGTAGCAACATCTATGATGATCATCAATATCTGTATGACCACAAACCTCGTGGATTAACTTCGCTTCAATGTCATTCATGTAACTGGATAGTGGAAGAAGGTGAATTCATATTATCATCAACTAACACCCATGATAAAAGGGACCTCAATGCTCTATTGGCCTTCAAAAAGGCCATCACATCATATCTATATGGCTCCTTGTCCAACTAGACGATTGAGAACTCCGAGAACATATTGTAGTGTAGCTACGGGGATAATATGGGGTACCTAGGGAGGTACCCAAGGGGAATAATAATAAAGGTTAATATGTATTGTTATGTATGAAGGCCACATTTAGTAAATAAGGGCTAGTGTGAACACAATAAAGGTGAGAAGGCTTACTAGAAGGTTCCTTCTCTAGAATGTTCCTAGGTGGTAGGTAGTATTATATATAAAGGTGTAAGCATTGTAGTGAGCATGGTTGAAGAGTGTTGTATTTGGAGCTTAGCTCATTATGAGGTTGTCCCCTCGAAGAGGCAAGTGAACAAGAGTGGATCCCTTCCTTAAAATGATCAATTGTAAGGTGTTGCCCTACCTTAAGGGTTTGATATTAATAAAGTGAGATTTCTTCTATATTGTTATTAGATATCTTGTATGTGTTTTTGTATTTAGCTCTGTGGTACAAAACACATAGGCGCGTGGATCTTCATGGTACTAATTTGATGGGAAGAATTCTTGTCGAATTTGGTCAGCGTAAAGTGCTATGTGCACTGGACCTTAGCAGGAATACGCTCAACAGTCCTATTTCAGTCGAGTTGGGTCTGATGTAGAATACTTTGATCTCGACAATAGAAAATTCCAAGATAGTAAATTCTCAGGTAGTGTACCACAATAGTTGGGTAATTTGACACAGCTTATACATATATCAATTTCCAACCTTAATAATTCCAATACTATTCTTTTTGAAATATTCAGGGTTCCCCTCTCCTATCTATCTCTTAGACTTAATCTCATATGTAATATACCTAAACTCATTGCCAATTTGACCAAGTTGACTTACTTAGTTCTTTACATAATTGAAGTTACTTATATACCTGAAGATATTGATAATTTTACCAAATTGACATACTTAGATTTCTCTCAAAACGGAGTCACTAACATCCATGTAGACCTGGCCAATTTGACCAAGTTAACACACTTAAATTTCTCTCAAAATAGAGTCACTAACATTCATGAAGACATTTCCAGGACCAAGATAACCCACTTAGATATCTATCAAATAGACTCACTACCAGCATACCTAAAGCCATTCTCAATTTGACTCAATTGACCACACTACGTCTTTATTCAAGCATGCTTACTAGTAACACCCTTGTAGCCCTTACTCATTTGAGTCAATTAGTTGAACTAGATCTTAGTG
>ML801888.1:119314-140022 GCA_009831015.1 Picea engelmannii | reverse complement strand
CTTTCCATCAAGAGTTTCATCATTTCTCTCATTTCCATGACAGCCTTTCTGAGATCTTCATCTTCTGTAGGAATATGTTCATGACTCTCTTCATGAGCCATACTTGGTGAATGCCTCCTTGAAACTTGTGGTGATGATATAATATTCCTCCTTGAAGGATGTGAACTTGGCTCTACAAGTTGACCTTCTCCTCTTGTGAGTTTCAACCTTGTGAGCATCAAAAAACAAAACACTTGCAAATAATCAAGTCTTCAAAAACCTATGCTCTGATACCAACTTGATCTAAAAATGAAGAAGACTTGTATTCTTGAAATTATTTGCAAGATTTAATTCATGTGTTAAAATGAAAATGGATCAACTTTGCAACACACTTTTATAGAAATTATTCATTCAAGATGCATATAAACAGCAGCAATAAACAGTGAACATAAAACACATAACACGACAAATGATAAAGGAGTTCACCCCTCTCTTGGGCTACATCTCCTGGTCCAGCTTCCAATGGATCTCTTGTATTATTTGCTCAAAGTGCTCAAAAATGTACTTTACAATGCTCAAAATGCCAAATAGACAGCTCCAATGGCTTCAAAACGTCCAAAAACCCCTAGCTGGACTTTTTCGGCACCTCGTTTGGCCAAATATTGAAGAAGATAGGCTTCCTGGAAGTTCCCCTTCAAACTTGTTGTCTCTGGATCGCCAAAATGCACCCTTGTTGGCTCAACCTAGCCCCCACGCGTTTTTATGCATTAAAACCTAGCACTGGGCGCAACCGCACAACCGGTACAAACTGTAGAACGGTTACGCGCTGGCCCTTAACCGTCTAAGGCCCACAGGCACATAGCCACCATATGACCTTGCGTGCATATAAAAAAGGGTCGAGTCCAAACGAAAGGACAATGGTCGGGTGCGCCGGTGGTTCTATGCACAACACATGTGACCGAGCTCATATTAAAAAGGGCTATGTTAAAACACAGCACACGCCCGTGGTCATATTACAAGGTATATGACTGGGGTTAAAGTTTGAATGCGCACGCAAAGGTTTAAACGGTGGCCATATTACATAACAACATAACCAGGGCTGGGGCTAGGCCCCAGCCCGACCCCCCACCCAAACTTACAACATTTGAACTCAAATATATTCCGCACTATATAGTGTTAAGAAACACTATGGTGGCACGTTGGTTGGTGGTCTTTTCCAAAGATTTGCACGCGGGTGGAGGTCACGGGGTCGATTCCGGTGGACTCCAAATAAATTTTAAACCAATATATAGGTGACACGTGGCGGACATTGATTGGGCCACGTGTCGCCTTCCCATTCACTGCAAACAAACCATGCCATATGCCAAATGTCTACTCAACTGCCTACCACGTGTCGTACGGCCTGTCACGTTAGCATACGTACGAACTGTACGAACTGTACAGACAACATCCCTTTTTTGTCTGTTTGTCATTTTGAACAGAACGCGATATCTCTCGCTCCCGACGTCCGTTTGAACCCAAACGAGTTGTGTTGGGTTTGTGTCGTTGAGGCCTACGCTCCTGTTCGATTTGAAATGATTCCGAGTACTTTGAATTTTTGAGCAAAATTTGATCCCCTGGATCAATGCATCATGGGTAAAGGATCCATGTGCATACGAGTTCCACAAGTTGTAATATTGGATGTGGGTGGAATCAAAAGCATTTCTACCAACTTAGTAATGTTTCTCTTCTTATACTTAATGACTAGATGAAATTGTTGCAAAAAACCCATCCACTTATAATGTATGGTTTATTGAAGCTTACTCTAGGCCTGCAAATACTGCAGTCATTGGTTATCTATGTGGATAATTCTTTCCTTGCTCATCATATAGTGCTTCCACTTCTTAACAACTTAAACCAGGGCATAACGTTAATTATCATAGGTAGGGTAGATAAAGACTCCCCCATGAAACATATCGAAATGATAGCATATTGGATTACCTCCTTGCACCAAAACTACTCCCATAACATACCCACTTTCATCTATCTCCACTTCAAAGGGCTTCTGCAAGTTAGGAAATATGAGAACTAGTGCTTGATTGATCTTTCATTTTAGCTCATCGAAAGCTTTCTATTGATTCTTTCTCCACTAGAAACTCTTATTTCTCGCTATTATGACATGGAGTGGTGTGACTATTATTGAAAATGATGCTATGAACTTATGTAGGTATTGTGCGACCCCAACAAAGCTCCTAACTTCAGTGACATTAGTAGGAATTCACCATTTTATGATGGCATCCATCTTTGCGAGATCTATCTTGAGCTCCCCTCCATCGATCACATACCCCAAATAAACCAATGATTGCTGAAAAAACTCACATTTCTTGAGGTTAGGCAATAGCTAGTGTTTTTTTAAAGTCTCTAACACCTCCCTGAGATGTGAGATGTGCTCCTCCCAAGTATATATATATAAACCAATATATCATCCAAATACACTATAACAAATGAATCTAAATATGGGTGTAATACACCATTCATCAATCTCATAAATGTAGTCGGTGCATTACATAAACCAAATGGCATGACCAACCACTCATAAAAATCTTGCCTTGTCTTGAATGTGGTCTTCCATATGTCTTCTTCTTTTGCATGTACCTGGTGGTATCCTAATTTGAGATCAAAATTGGTGAAGTACTTAGCATGTTGCAACTAGTCTAATAAATCATTGATCATGAGCATAGGGTACTGATTCTTGAGCGTAATCTTGTTCAAAACTTTGTAATAAATATACATCCACCAATTCTCATCCTTCTTGGGTACGATAATGATAGGTGAGACATAAGGTGAGGTTCTTGGTCGAATTACTCCCTACTCCAGCAACTCCTGCAATTGTTTCTTCACTTCATTTGCTTCCATAATAGACTGTCTATACAACCCAATATTCGATAATAGGGAGTCAAGAAGCAATTGTATCTCGTGCTCCACTTCCCTCTTAAGTGGTATCCCTTTAGGCTCCTGGAACAATCCTTTGTATTCCTTAGAAACTCCTCCAACTATTGTTTTTTATCCTTAGTACATCCCTCAAAGGATGCATTTACCCTTACCGATTCATCACCTAGTTGACTCTCTCTTAAGAAAAGCAACACATGTTTCTTATTGGAACTAATCAACTTTTTACTTTGGTTGGCACTTACCAATGAAATCTTTGATTTACCTTTATGTGCATTGAAGATGAAAAACTTCCCATCCTTGATCAAGCGATATTATTTTTCTCTTTGTATGAAGTTCGTGTTATAACCCTATATTTCATAGGATCACCTGGTGATTAGAATCTCTTCCTCTAGTTGTGTTATATTGTAAATAATATTTTATTCTACAAATGATTTACAAAAGAAAAAGAAAAAAGAAAAAAATTAAAAATATAAAAAATCAAAAGAGGGTATATATATATATATATATATATAACCCATCAAAATAAACTTGGTTTGACTCATACTACCTAATCATGGTCAAATCTTTTAAATTTGTGTTGATAGGGTAGTGAATAAATTTGACCAAACAGTCTAATCTTGGCCAAATATCTTAGGTTAGAGTAATCATTGATCCAACAGTCTAAGATGGATTAATGTGTTAGGTAATCATATTAGGAGTTAGGTTAGCATGGTTTATTTCAATAAATATTTGCAAAAATTGTTGAAAATACCTTTTATTTTGAGTTAATTTGATGTATTTACCTTTGGAAATGACCCCTTGGTGAAAAAATAAAGAAGGGGAAGCAAGTGTTACCCACAAAATGTTTTTATCCTAAGTTCTATCAGGATTTGACTTTTTTTCGCTTTGCGGCTAAAGGGTGCACAATTCTCAATGATTGATCAAGGTGCACCCAAATCAACAGTCAACAGTGAATTCTCGACCCCCCCAACCTTTCTGCCCTTAACGGTGGGGGGGGGGTCCGAAAGACTGGTTTTCCTAGCGTGGGCCTCGTGCAACATGTTAGCTCCATATCTTACCGGACCTCCCCCTCCCCGCTCATTTCCGCTTACCACCTACCCCCCCTTCAGGAACCCGCCTAACCGCTCATCCAATATCGCCCATCTCACTCCGCCATTGTACCCCACTACCCTGTCACACGTCACACTCATATCTACCTGTTGGTTAATCAATGTCACCCATGTCACACTCATCTACCTATTGGCCAATCAATGCCATCCCTTGTAACCTTTACTTGTCCTGTCACCACCCACGCCATAACAGACACCCCCTTGCATCGTTTAACCTCATTTATTCGCCATTACCACACTGTTCATTGATCCAGACACTGTAGACACAACGCTGACTCCAGTTTTCAAGCCAATCATCACCCAGGCACATCGTCGACAGGCGCCATTAAAATTGGGTAATTACAATCAATAGTATTTCCGACTTCAGATCTTCGTTAAGCTATGCGCCCAAAACCAAACTCGTTGAAACTATCGAAAACCCGTTTCTTCCTCCTCCCATCGACCTGGACCGTGTTCCCCTGGCTGACAAAGATTACAGAGTTGCAGATCCGAAGTGTGAATTCGATTTCTTCGAATTACACTTCTGGATAAAAGACATTTTCTTCGACCAGAGTGATGCGATCGGACTCTGGGAGTCCAATCTGCCATTATACATGTTTCCCCGGACCTATCACTTCCCAGAGTTTGCCCTTAAGTGTCAAGCCCATTATCTTCCCGACCAAAGGGCCATCATGTCTTCGTCAAGTGAAACTCTGTTCACCATTACCTCTGAGTCAATAAATCAAATGCTAAAAATCCCCAGAACTGATTATGCCATCCCTTTCTCCATTGAAATCTTGAACAACCTCTATCAAAAACTTTCTTTCCCTCAAAGAGCCCAAATCTTCGAAATTTTATTGCCAGAAGATGCACAGTTTCCTAAGAAAAACCCTCCCTATCCGTCTTCCATTTTCTCAGTCAGATCCAACCAAATCATTTCCACCCTATGTTGCATGTTAGGTTATTTTTTTGATGAATGGGTAGACGAATCTATATTGGGTTTTCTATCCATCTTCTCCACAGAGGAGAAATTTGCAGTCCAGTTCAATTACAGTCAATTTATGGATGACAATATACATGAAAATCTCTTCAAGTTCTCAACAGAGGGAATGTTCAGGTACTCCTTAGTGCTTGTGTACCTTTTCCTTTTCTTCCAAACAGAGAAATTCTCCTGTGCTTTCCAGAAATTGGATCAGGACGGGAGTCCTCAATCAATGACTTCTTGGACATCACTAGTAAGGAAGAATTCCACTGAGTTCAGCTTCAAACACTTCATTGATCAATTTTACCATCCAGTGGTGTGCATGCTCGGCAGCAGAATGGAACCAAGGATAAATGAGGAGGTCCAGAGAATTCTTCATCTATCTGACTTGGCCAAAACAAGGGACTGGTATCTTTACCAGAACCGTACTGAGATCAGAGTTTATGGGTGTAAATTTCCACCATACAAACTTCCAAAATACCTCCATGTCAGAATCTTTGCATTGGAATATATCAAACAGATGATAAACTCTGATGGCATACACTTTGTATCATTCAAGAAGAAACAACAACTCAGGATCAGGAGCCAATTTGGTTCTTTCATATGAAATAGCAGAGAAACGAGAGAAGTGGTCAACAACCTCTTGAAACATATGGATTTCGGTCTAAGATTCCCATGGAATTATGACCCCTTTGGCATTATATCATAAATCAAGCTCAAACAGAAGACTTCTCCCTATTCTCATGTACCAAATCCTGAAACAGAAAATTTTATGAATCAGACAGACTGGCAAAAAAATACATTGTTGGAGACAGAAGAACATCCTTCCCTTGTCAACACTTCACATACCAGCACCCCTCAGGTGCAAACAGAAAAAAGAGTCAGGAAAGAGGTTTCACCTTCAGTCACATAGGTGTCAGCTGAAGATTTCCAAGTTTATAGGAAGAGGCCTTAAACTATCCACATACCAGACAAATTTAGAGAAGGAGAAACACAGGCCACCATAATCATGGAGGGACCACATTCCTCAACATTCTTAGGCATTCAGCACATAGTGTCCACATCCTCCTCCAAGAAGCAAGTAGACACTACACTATCAGTTGAGTCCTCTCATGAGCCAACGAGATCAAACATTTTTGACAAATACAAATTGATCAAGCAGAGAAATGAACTTCTGAATAGCAATACATATGCCCAGTTTTGGAAGTAGACATCTACAACCCAGCATAAATTATTGTCTGCATTTGACACAGAGAAGGGAAGGATACATATGACGTTCTTACAGGCACAGATCCACAATCCCAAGACAGCTTCGGATTACAAGAAAGCATCCTTTGAGTTTGATGTGAAGGAGGTTCATCCAGTAGACCAAATGGACATGCATAGGCAAATAGGGGAGATGCTTTTCTCCACCTTGACAAATACATCATTGACTGCTGCCAAATTGCAAGTGTCTCTAAACAATGTCCAATCTCAGTTGAATATGGAAAAGATATCCTCTTTGGACAAAGATAATAAAATCAAATCCCTAGAGGAGTTGGTGTTGAAGATTGGCTATGACCCTTCTAATGTCAAGGAAGTTGAAGAGTTACTGAAGAAGAAAAATGATGACATAGCCTCCTTGAGAAAACAATTGAAACTTCCAGCCACTAAGGATTCACAAGCAAAGGAAATAGTTGAAAGTGAAGGCCACAAAGAGGAGATGATGAAACTGATAATTTAGCAGAATGCACAGATAAAAGAGATGGAGGTTGAGTTAGACAAGTTGGTTAAAGAGAAATAACAGAATGTGCAAATGGTTGGTATCCCACTAGATGAAGTTCCTCTCATGGGAGTTAGTACAACAGCAGTAGCCATAAGAACAGAAATTACATCAACCATCCCAGTGAAAGTTCTAGATGCTTCTGAGAAGTCGGTAAAGTCTATAGAGGATATGTCCCTTGAAGTAGAGGAAATCAGAAAATTGCAAGAAGAGGTGAAAAGCCTCCAAGACTTGAAGTCCATGTTTCAGTCCAATTATCATGTAGAGATGCATAAAGTTCAAAGACTTGGTCAACAACTACAGAAGATGCAGAAGGAGATTGTCATGGCCAAAACATTATCTAAATCCAAGGAAAACATATGGATGGACATCAACAAATCCCTGGCAGAGATATGGCCATTCATACAAATTGTTTTTGAACAACATGAATTGGTGCAGAAGGCCAAAGAAGCAATTAGAATGATAAGGGAATAATTGGGGTAGAAGCCTACAGAGGCCACCAAGCTCATCAGGTTCCTAAACTCCAAGACCAAGCATGAGTTAGAAGCATTGGGAATTGAAATGAGGATAGAGACTATCCTTGAGGTCAAGAAGGTCTTGACCAAGAAAGGATTGATGTTGGAGCTAGAGGAGAAAGCTCAGATGACGGGCATTGGAGTGCAGATGTTTTTCAGCAAGGTTGAAATGCTACATAAGAAGGGACTCCATGGACTGCTAGTAATAAATGACAATCTCATCACTCTGACAAATTACAAGAAGAAGATCAACACAGTGGCAAAGGATGGGTCTAAGTTTGCAGGTATATAAGGAAGTATTACTGGCAAGGCGTTTTTAGAAACATTACAGTTGGACCTGAGCATCCAACATGAGATAAAGCACATGTTTATTACAAAGCCTACTTTTTCCAAGTACACTGAGATGGACGAAATATACAGAAAGTTACTCAAGGTTTCCATCCCTAGTCAAAAGAGATGGGAAGACCTGTGTTCTTTACTTGAGTAAAGGTGATGTAGATTTCCAAGTTAGCGTGGAGCAGACAGTCAAGTCAAAGTGATGAATCATCAACTACTTCCCCCAGAATCAACACCAAGGATTTGAATGGATTAGCAACATTCCTATTATTTTGTAATTTGTAATCTAGTTAGTTAAATTTTTTCTCCAAAATATCCTAGTCATTAAAGACATGATCAAGTTTAACTATTGTATAAATTCTTCTCACTTCGAAGTATTGAGGGTTGATTTTTGCACCCAAGGAGCTATTTGTGTAATCTTTTCAAAAGGATCGACCAGTCATAAAAGGGTTATTCACAACATTCTTGTGTTTGATCGTTGGTGATGCTTATCTTTCTCTGTTAAATATTTTACTTTTCTCTGTGATCATTATGTTTTCAGTTTCTAATCATTAAAAAGAAGTTAAAGAACGGAATTTTTCTGGTACACTATGTTTCTGGTCTTTTAATGGTCTATATGTTTTTCATCTAAAGTTAAGTAGAGAAATTCTTGATTGCTTTTTTACTCAGCAGACTCTCACATCCCTTTCTATCTATTCCATCTCATTTAACCTTAATAGATCCAACGATCTCACTACCTTGCCCTGTGAAGGAACCTTATAAATACTACATTTGATTCTGGTCTTTAATATAGACCCCATAGCCCAATGGAAGTTTAATGCATTTCTTCAGCCAACCTTTATAAACAACGCACCAACAAGCCCTAAATACTGGCCCTTTCAGCAACACCTGTGAGGCAGATGCAGTCTCACCTGAAGTAGCTATGGGGGGTTGCGTGACACAGATGTCTACAACCAAGGGAATACAAAGTGGATCCAATACAAGAACAACACAACATCCAGATATCAATTGCCAGCTTAGATCTACTTCGCACAACTATCTGTCAGATCTAACACAATAATGCAATAACAATATATCCATAACCAAGAGAACACAACATCAATCACACACAACACAAGGATGTACGTGGTTCATCCTCTCCCTAGGGCTACGTCCACAGAACTGTGTTTTATAATATATTAAGATGAAAGCATACAGTTCTTATCTGGGCTCTTAGCCAACATATCTTCTCTCTTTCTCTCTCTCCCCTCCCTATGCACCCAGCTGTAGGGTTGATCTTTGCACCCAGATGAAGATATTACAACACAGACTTCCCTCGTTGCTCAAAGCTTCTCTCTCTCTCCCAACAATAATCACACATAGCAATGACAATTCAGAACCCCCCCTCTTCCATCATCTAGGTTCTTATTTATACATTACAATAGCTCACCAACAGCCTTAGGCCAAAACCTAAGTGTCAAAACCCTAGATACCAAAACCCTAGGTCAACTTGACCCGCGTTTTCAGGGCTTCGCCAGCCTGTCTTTCCTTCATTCTGACGTGGTTCTCCAAAGAATACAATGGTGGATTTTTTTTCTTACTGAGTTGTCCACGATCCATCTTCCTTTATGATCTATCATCCTCGATCTCCTCGTCCAATGGCTTGCTTTCTCTTACTTCACACCATCTTTTCTGCTCTTCTGCTCACTTCGACCCAATATCGGTCACTGTGTCTTCCACCCAGTTCGCATTCTGTATTTTTTTCTTTACTCTTCACTTACTTTCATACCCAAGGGCCAATAGGCCCCCAACACTCACATGTGACTCGTCCTGAGGCACTTCAGATCTGATCCTTATGATTTACTTTGTCTTCAGGCTGCGCGGAGCAGCCTGTGCTTTCTGCTCTATCCCTCCCTTCCTTGTGCAGACTATCTTTTCTATGTCTGGTACCCAGTTTCAACTGCACCTAGTACTTGGACCCTTTTCCATATGTTGTTAATGAGAGCTGCAAGGCAGTGGGTTGTCATAATAATATTTCAACCTGCTCTCGTTTGCTTGTGGATGGTAGGGTGTGCTCTTCTGGTGATGGGCTGCAAATTCCTTAGTAAAGGCTTCAACGGTCTTATTGATGAAATGTGTGCCTTGATCACTCATAAGGATCTTCGGGCATCCAAACCTGGTTATGATGTCATCAAATATGAAGCGTGCAGTTGTAGTTGCATTGCAATCTCTAACTGCTCTTGCTTCGGCCCATCTGGTCAAGTACTTTGTCGCAGTGATTATGTATCTGGCTCATGTGTGCTTACCTGGTGGGTTTATAGGTACCACGAAATCAATGGCCCATTTTTCAAATGCTTGTAGGGTCAGCTACGGTGCTAAAGGCATTTCATCTCTTATGGACAATTTCCCAATTCTTTGACATACATCACAGGCTCTGTAATAGTCCTTAGCATCTCTGTGTAAGGTAGGCCACCAAAGGCCAGCTCTAAGAACCTTTTGCATTGTTGCTTTCCCTGCGTAATGTCCTCCTGCGATGCCTTCATGAGCTTCTATGAGGATCAACGGTCACTCTGTCTCCATAACACACCTCCTCAATATCTTGTCAGGTCCCATCTTGTATAGTTGTCCAGCTACAAGTGAAAAGTCTGCAGCGTGCACTACCAATTATTTCTTCTGGGTGATTGTATATTCACTTGGTGCCATTCCTATTGACATGAACTGGACTATCTTCGAGAATTGATCATCAATCTTTCTAATGGACAACAACTATGCATCTGACAGTGTATCTTCCAAACTAGTAGGCTCTTCTCCATGCTCCAACCTTGACAAGTGGTCGGGACCTTTGTTCATTCTTCCTGGCTTAACCACAATATCAAAATCATATTCCTGAAATAGTAGAAGCCATCTGCATATTCTCCCCCCCAACATTGGCTTGTTGACTAGGTATTTCAACGTGGAGTGATCCGTAAACATTTTAAAGTGTCCTCCCAACAAATAGTGGTGAAACCTCTGCAGTGCATACACCATGGATAACCCTTCTCTCTGAGTGGTGGTATAATTAATTTAAGTTGTTGATAGCTTCCTACTAGCAAAGGCTAACGGGTGGTCAATGTCTCCAGTTCCCGGTTGTGCTAACACAGCTCCTAATGCAATAGAAGATGCATCAACATGCACGTGAAATTCCTTGCTCCAATCTGGGAAAACCAGGATAGGCGAAATAACCATTTTTTGTTTCAGTGTGTCGAAGCTCTGTTGGCATTCTTCTGACCAATTAAACTAACAGTCTTTCTTCAAAATCTTCTCCATGGGTGTTGTGATCTGTGCATAGCCTTTAATGAACTTCTTGTAATATCGAGTGTGTCCCAACTCAATGCATAGTTTTCTGACTGAAGTAGGAGGGGGAAGATCAATTATAATAGCAATCTTAGATGGGTCTACCAGTAGTCCCTGCTTACACACAATATGACCTAACAACACTCCAAAGGGTGAGAAGAATATGCACTTCTTCAAGTTCAAGGAAATTTGACACTGCCTGAACTTATCCAACATTAGTCTTAAACATTCAATATGATTTTGTAATAAGCTAAAAACAGTCCAATCATCAAAATATGCTTCCAGGAATTTATGTAAAAACTCCTTGAACGCTTCGACCACCACCCTGGAAAAGATGGCTGAGGAATTCTTCAATCCAAATGACATCACTGTATACTAGTAGGATCCCCATTCTGTTGCAAATGTGGTCTTATGGCGATCTTCCTTGGCAATCCAGATCCGATGGTATCCTGAAAATCCATTTGTAAAAGAATATACCTCATGTCCTCCTACATTATCTAACACTTCATCAGTGAATGGCGTAGGGAATGGGTCATGCAAACAGGCATCATTCAGCTTCCTGAGGTCTACACAGGTATTGATCTCTCTTGTCTTCTTGTCTTGTACCACCATAGGGCTAATCCATTCTGACTCTTCAACAGGTTCTATGATTCCTGCTTCCAACATTCTGTCAAGTTCAATATTCACTTTCTCCTTATATTTAGGGTTCAATCTGTAGGGTCTCTATTTGACTGGCCTTGCATCTGGTTTCAAAGGGATCCTCATCTCTCCCATGGGCCCTTTAATGCCCTTCATATCAATGAACTTGGTTGGAAACAAGTCCTGATATTCATGCAGTAATTTTGTGATCTTGTCGATAGTGGCAGCATCCCAATAATCTCCAACATTTGCAAGCTTCAGTGTTTCCTCTGTTCCAATGTTGAATTTCTTGATCTTGATCGGTTGTCCAATGAAAGGTAGTTCAACTCATGGTCCTTCTATGTCTCTTTGGCCTTCTGTTTTGGTGATGTTCACCTTCCTAGGATCATCGTCTTCGTCGGCATTGATATTGTAACAACCTTGCAATTTCTAGAGAGGGACAGTCCATTCGTCCTCTTCTTGTTCCAAAGGGAAGCTAGGTGCCTCCTCAAATACTTTATGTCTGATGATATGTAACACTTGATCCACTGTAGGCTATTGTCTTTCAAACAAAAAGGTAATTACAAAGTTCTGGGTCATACCTTCCCACTCTGCAGTGATGAGTCACAGTTCTTCTTGTAGGTACCAATTGGTAGGGGTTATGTCCAGTGTGTTGATGAATTTGTGCACCCACTGCTCTTGAGGAATGTTGCTCCATGCATCCTCGCAACGTCGCACATGGTCCTTCGAACAACTTCGACCTGTGTACCTAACTTCGCAGCTTTCTACTTGCTCTGAAAACTGTGTTGTCATCAAAGTGAGACATTGTATCCAGTCTGTAATGTTGTTTTTGTGTGTCCCCCGCCATCTCGTTGGGGTTTCTTTAAGGGCCTCATCCATTTCCAACAATATTTTTTGTATTGGTACAATTTCTTCAAATTCCAACAAGAAAGCTTCTAAATGATTTAGACCATCGAAGGTGGGCAAGTTACTTATTGTTGTGTCGATCCAACGAACTTCTCTGGTTAATCTAGCACATCTCCTTGTAGATACTTCGTACATTTTGTTTTGTCAGTTCTCCAATGCTTCTTCTGAATCTGATGAACATGCATTGTCACTTCGCCAGCTTAGGTTCCCATCCACCGTAGGATTAATGTAATCCTGTTGTCTGGATGTTAATTTGTATATGTTTTCTAGTTCATATGTGCAGTCTTCTTCTCTGATGGGTTCGGTGTATCTTTGAACTTCATCGAGATCCAAAGGTGCAATGACCCTAAGTCCATCTCCTTCAAACGTCATTCTTCTTTTCTTTAAATCAACCACAGTGGAATTATTGAAAGCCCAATCAATTCCTAACAATGCAGGGTAAGGACAACTATCATCAACTATCTCAATCACCTCGAAGTCTGCAAACGTCCTTACTCTGTCGATGTCCACTAGGACATGTTCCAACCTTCCAAAGGGGCTTACAACTTGTTGATTATCCATCTTAAGCCTGATGGGGGAGTAGATCAACTTAGGTTTTCCCATCAGTGCCCAGGTCTACTTTGTCATGACATTGACCTCCGACCCTAAGTCGAGGACTACATAGTCTATATCATACTCTCCAATTTGAGCATTTAGGTGTAGTTATTTATTTTTCCTTCTCTTTTTAGAGACTTGGTGTACTTCTCTATTCAGTAAGGGATCTGTCTTTCCTAACTCGTATTGTCTAATTAAATTTTGTAGCTCTTGTACAATGCTTTCATCCTGAATCAATTTAATACAAGTATATAAGAATTCCATGAGCTTGCTTGCCTATTTTCCTTATGCTAGCAGAGCAGACTGGTCAAATGCCAGAGGCATTCCACATTCTCTTACTTATGGTCGTGTCTTCGATGAAGAACCTTGGTCTCTCCTGAATTCTTTTCTTGCCTCCTCAAATATTTGTTTTTCTTTCTTTGCATCAAAAACTTGTGTCTTCTATGCAGCTTTCCTAACTCTTGATTCTTTTGTAGTCTTTCCTTGGGTCACTTTGTCTTCTCCTATAACAGTGCCCCCTCTAGTGATAACAACGACTCTAGGGTCCTCTCCGTGAGGTTTAGCGTATATCAGTTGCACTTGCGGGTTCTTCTGAGGTCCTCGTCTCTCCTAAAGTTTGGCTACCAGCACAGGACAATCTTCGATAACATGTTCGAATGAGTTGCAGTAGCTGCAAGTGGTACAAGGGTTCTGACATTCCCTTGCTAAATGTCCTGGTTGCGCACAGTTGTAACAGATGATCTGTCCTCAACCTCGACCCATACCTCCTCCTCTTCCTCTTATTTTGAATCCATCATGAGGGTTGAAGTTTCCTCTTCCTGGGGAATTATACCGCACAATGATTCCTTCTTGTTGTACTTCGCCTTGAATTTTGTATATATCCCTCGACCTTTCATGCATGAGGTCGTAATCCCTACAATCCATATCATCGTGTCCTACCGACTTACAGAACGTGCAATACAGATTTGTGGGTGCCTGGACATATTTTTGTCGATAGTAACATTCACCGGGGCGATGTCGATTTCTACATACTTCGCACGAGGGTAGGGTAACTTTCTTCAAAGGGATCGGAGCTCCAAAAGCCAAGTATTCATGAAATAATGGGTAGTGTTCCTTGTCATGGCCTTTTGATTTGCATATGATACACCAGATGTCTTCTCTTTTATCTTTCCCCTTGTCTTTCTTCATATCTTCGACCTGTAGAGATAAGCTAGTCAGCTGACTCAAGATTTGACTCATACCTGAGCTAGATTCTCCCACAGGGCTTGATTATAACTTCATGGTGATCTCCAGTGCCTCAGCCTATGAAGCAATCTTTTGTTGCATCAGAGGAACTCTGATGTGTGGTAAGAGGGTAGCAATGAACCATTCCTTGTTCTGCTCATTTGAGATCTGGAAACTCGAATGGCTTGTCAAAGTCTTAAATCTTTGATCAAACTCCCACACAGGTTCATCTATTCTCTGCTTGATTTCTTTTAGCTCTGTAATGCACTGCGACTCTGACTTAGGTTTCTTGAATTGAGAAATTAGCGCAGTCTTAATGACATTTAGCGGTTTCGGTGCAACTCCTTGGACAAATTTCATGTACCATCTTAGTGCACGATCTCTTAGGGTAGTACTGAGTTGAGCTCATTTAACAGCTTCGTCGGTGATATTCTTAATACTCCATACAGCTTCACATAAAAGCCAGTGATCATCAAGATCTTCAGATCCATCTCCTCTAAAGGTGGGTAACCTCATCTCATCTACCATAGATCTTCCTAGGTTTCCTGACTGAGTATGTGGTGGACTACTAGTGATAGTGCTCAGAGCGCTCTGGTGACTCTGATAACTCTGATTGCTTAATGTTGCTTAAACAACAGGAGGAATAATAGTACTTACTTCAATAGTTGGTGCGGTTCCTGAAGTTTCTGGCTCTTCCCGGCAAGGTCCTTCAGCTTTCCCTTCCTATGCTCTAGCGGATTCTGAATGATCTTCGTTTTTCAGATCTTCCTCTTCTCCACTGTAGAAACCCTTGTCCCCGTAGTTCTTCTTAAACAGGTTCGCAAGAGGGACTTCTATGAATTCTCTCCCACTACGTGTATGTCCAGCCTTCATGTCGTTGTCGCTGTCTGAGTTCTTGAACATTAGCCTTTCCCAATCCGACCAACTACTGTATCTTCAAGATGTTCTTCTCATGCAATAACATCTTGATCTTCAACTTCAAAAAGTGTAGAAATTTTCCTCTGGGTCCCTTAAAGAAATATCTCTTAGCTTGGCTATATGACTCTACTTTGTCAACAACAAACTCGGTGATATACCCTCCAATGGTACTATCAAACCAGTGATCTACTGCTCTTGACACGGCGTTATCAACTCTCTTAACCTTTTTGATCGACGCCGACGTCCAAACCACAGGTGGTCTAGATTTGATCTCAAATTGGGTGTCTGCTAACCTAGCTAGCCACTCGTATAACTCCTGATGAATTCCTCCAAAGAAAATCTCATGTATATCAGTAAAGATATATCTTCCCAACCAATCCTCTGTACTAATCTTAAGTTTTTTGTTCTGGGCTTCAACGAATTCCTTTTCTTGATCCTCTATCCACTTTTGAATCTTTGTCTTCGATGGAAACCACCTTGACATTCCCTCAAGAAGATTCTCGTCCTAGCAACGGAACCATTTGTTGGCACAGGGGCAGACCCAGGGTTCAATGCTACAACATCTCACCAACAAACCCTAAATACTGGCCCTTTCGGCAACACCTGCGAGGCAGATGCAGTCTCACTTGAAGTAGCTATGGGGGGTTGCAGGACACAGATGTCTACAACTAAGGGAATACAAAGTGGATCCAATACAAGAACAACACAACATCCAGATATCAATTGCTAGCTTAGATCTCCTTCGCACAACTATCTGTCAGATCTAACACAATAATGCAATAACAGTATATCCATAACCAAGAGAACACAACATCAATCATACTCAGCACAAGGATGTGCGTGGTTCACCCTCTCCCTAGGGATATGTCCACAGAACTGTGCTTTATAATATACTAATATGGAAGCATACAGTTCTTATATGCGCTCTTAGCTAGCAGATCTTCTCCCTTTCTCTCTCTCCCCTCCCTATGCACCCAGCTACAGGGTTGATCTTTGCACCCAGCTGAAGATCTTACAACATAGACTTCCCTCACTGCTCAAATCTTCTCTCTCTCTCCCTACAATAATCACACATAGCAATGACAATTCAGAACCCCCCCCTCTTCCCTCATCTAGGTTATTATTTATACATTACAATAGCTCACCAACAGCCTTAGGCCAAAACCTAAGTTTCAAAACCCTAGATACCAAAACCCTAGGTGTTTAAAACCCTAGGTCAACTTGACCCACGTTTTCAGGGCTTCGTCAGCTTGTCTTTCCTTCCTTCTCGCTTAGTGCTCCAAAGCATCCAACGGTGGATTTTTCTGCTTGTTGAGTTGTCCACGATCCATCTTCCTTGTTGATTTGTCATCCTTGATCTCCTCGTCCAACAACTTTCTTTCTCTTACTCCGCATTGTGTTTGCTGCTCTTCTTCTCACTTTGACCCAATGTCAGTCACTGTGTCTTCCGCGTAGTTCGCATTCCGCCTTTTTTTCTTTACTCTTCACTCACTTTCATACCCAAGGGCCAACAACTAGCCTAATATCTAAAACCTAAACAAATCTAAATCATACAAATAGATCCCTCTCTGAAACTGGCAAGGCTAGATCCCAGTTTCAAAAGTGGTTTTGGTAAGTTACCTCTGTCAATTTCTTCTACCCTTGACAACCTCTGGAAATTACAGAGTGCTAACAGATCGCGTCCCTCATATACATGTAGGGGCTTCCAAACATTATACCACACACGTCAAGGGGTACTATATCTAAATCCCCTTCATCAATACAGTCTTCACTTATAGCAAATTTGATCTTACACTGATTTGTGACCTTGAACTATGCATCTTTGTTCACCCACCCTAATGGGTATGGGTTTGGATGATCATGAACCTCCAACCCAAGGTTATTGACTAAATCAACTGCTATGAGATTGACCTATGAATCAAAATTGAATAGAGTGTCTACCTTGGTATTCCTAACATGGATATTGATATGGAAGAGTTTGGTCATCTCCTTCTCTTCCTTGTGATGAAGGATACTTAGATTTGCCTCCTTTTTCACTGAAGTGCGGGGAATCTTCTCATTCACATCTAATTTTCTCTCTACTTGATTGCTTGAAACCATGTCTAGAAGGTTCTTCTTCTTGGAATCCTTCTTATGGTTATTAGAGTTCAACTCTGGATGTAGTTTCCAACACGTTTCATTAATGTGACCATCGATAATGCAATGGTTAGAGTGGTTAGTTGGATCCTTGCACTAATGTGAAGTGGATGTCATCTTATTGTCTTTCCCTTTTCTGTTCTTCTTTCCCTCCTTGGAAGCGTCTTTGTGCTCTTTTTGTTTCAAACCATTTGGTTGTCCTTTTTTGTGGCCTATATTTTCCAGATATTGTGCTTGCACATAGGTCTCAACAATTGTTCGGGACTTGAAGATAATCACTTTCTTTCACAAATGACTGTGTAGACCCCCCAAATACTTGAGGAGCACATCTGGGTTCTTGGGAGAGATACATATCATGATATCCATCTTCCTAAATTTGGCGGTGTACTCTTGTGCACTCTACCCCTGCCTTTGCCTAAAGTAATGCCAACAGATTCATTGGTCCTCTACATAACCAATAGGGTAGAACTGAGACTTAATGAGGGTTTTGAAATCCTCCCGCTTAGTTATTTGTGGATCACCCTCCAACCTAAGTGTTTCCATGTGAATTTTACACCAGGTTAATGCATGGCCCTCTAATTTCAGTCTGGAAAATGAAATATTTTACTCTTGTTCAATATGGTGGACACTAAAATAAACCTCTAACCATTGCAACCAAAAATTCAACTTTATTGCATCAATATCACCTTGGCATGGCTTGATATCCACTTTCACTTCCATTTTAAATAAATACTATGAAAGGGTAATGGCACTGTAACTTGGATGCTCTTTCCTCAACTCCTTTTATGGGTCTTCATTATCTTCCAGTTTCCCCTATGATTTAGTCTCTAAGTTAGAGCCTCCAACCTCCCTGAAAAATCCAAACTTGTTTGCTAGAGCTGCCATGAGGAGGTTCATATTGTGAGAGATATCAACGAATTTCTCTTCCAACCTTGCAAATCTCTCTTCTACTGGATCTCTAGGGTTTTTGTGGATAGAATCATCTGTTATGGCCAGGGTTCTGCGAAATTCTTCTTAAGCCAATTCCTAAATCCTACAACTTTCCACAAATACCCCAAAGAAGACTTCTCTAATACCAATATTATCTATAAACTACCATGGATATTCGACTGAATAGTTTCTCGAAACATATCTTATATTATACTAAAATATTTTATTATGCGGGTTTATTTTTCCTTAGATCTCAAATTTATAATCACTAGCTTAATGCTCAAATTAATCAAATAACTGAAATGTGAAAATGAAAGACTAAGCAAAAGAACACACCATCCACACAAATGAACACAAAATGTATCCTAGGAAAACCAATAATAACACACTCGACCCCTAACCCTCATTAGGTTGGTGAGGCATACCTCTTCTTAACCATCATTCTAGCTCTAATTCTAAGCTTGGAGATTAATTATGCTCTCAAGAGATTTCCAATGATTGTAACCGCACTCAAATCCAAGGTCTGGTCAGAAAGATATGGTCTTCCAAATATTATAAGGCATCATCTTATCCATTTGGACCCCCTCTACACGTCCAACTGACATGGATTTATTATTAAACTTTCGAGCTTTCAAAGCCTGCAAGACTATCAAAATCGCCCTATAGAAAAATCTTCGTTGAACAAGATAACTTACCAAGTCATAGTTTCCTCCAAAAATTCAAAGCTCAAACACTATTGGACAATGGTTATCGGGTTCATTCGATCGAAGTGACAATTTACTACTCCTCGAGGTTCTTCCCAAATTCTGAAGCCCACTACACTGTCAGACTTCCCTTAGTTGAAGGTTAACTTACCAAGCTCACAAATATTTTTTCAAACATACTTTCGCAAGCCTATCGGAATTTTCCATATAGCCATACTCCAACCTTTGCAAAATACGAAGGCCACAATATTGTCAAGTTCCCTCACTTAGACCATCCATGTTAGGATGTCAAGGTTAACACTTCTTTAGAGGTTCTCCAAAGTTCACAGCCTGCAAGAGTATTGGATGCTCGCTTTCGAACTTTTCCGTTGGGAATACAAATTAGCGTACTCACAAATATTTCCAAGGTTCGAAGCCTGATACACTATCGTACTCTCTCCCTTAAACTCACCCATCGGGGAAATATTACCGAATGAGTCTTTCCGATAAAGTTCTCTTGAACAAACCTTCTCGAAACAATCCACTAGATCAGACAGTGAGGAACACACCCAATCAACAACCTAGATCAAGGAGGGTTATCAATTTGCACACTTATTCTAAAGGGGTCATCGGGTTCCTACAAATCCAACGACTGAGACATGTCTGATCTAATGGACCATATTCATTTTGGGTTCAAAGACGTGCGATGGTTAGTTGGTCGGACTAACCTCTTCAGAAATACAAAGTCTCCACTAGAATTTCTGAATGGATCCTCTTGAAAACACATTCCCGAAAGATCTTGATCCGAAAAAAATCTTTTAATGACTGTGGTTGAGTTTTTTAATTGCATGTGTTAATTAACCATTTATGAAGTTGAATGAAAGAGGAAGGATTTAATGAAGAAGAATAGCAGCCATAAGACAATATACAGATCTGAACTGAAGCAATAAGAACAGCAAACCATAACAAGAGAAGTGATAACGGAGTTCGACACAAAATTGCCTACGTCTCCGGGCCTTTGTCTCAGTGGGGGAGGCTTCTTTATTAATTCTTCAATGCTTGCAAAGTACAGAAAAATTACACCAAATGGATCTCATACTGGTCTCACTGTGTTTTGCTCGATCTCAGAAATCCAACACAACTGATGGCACTGAAAAAGACTGAGTGTAGCTCCCAGAAATGGTCTCCAAAGTTCTCCTAGTTCGTTGATTTTCTCTGCATAAATAAAATTGTTCTGCTTTAATCTACATTAATTCGACTCCTTGGTATAGTGGTGAATCTTTTGATTAAATAATGTGAGGTTGTGGGATCGAATCCCAACAACCCACGATTTTTTGGCTTGAAATCTGCAAAATATACCATAATTTATAATTTATGGCATAAAATGGCTAAAATAACCATTATCCAAAGTTTTATTTGATTAAATAATGTGAGGTTGTGGGATCGAATCCCAACAACCCACGATTTTTTTGGCTTGAAATCTGCAAAATATACCATAATTTATAATTTATGGCATGAAATGGCTAAAATAACCATTATCCAAAGTTTTATGCCAAAATATATGGTGCGCACTATTGTATGGTGTAAATACCACATATTACAACAACACGTGACAACAACATATGGAATCGGAATCGGGCTTTGGACTAGAGCCTTGGTAACATAAAATATGGGATTAGAATATTTTATATGGTTGAAATAACCATAATATTAAAGTTTCCAACCCATTTTCATGGTCAACATCATATAATATATAATAACCAAAAGATTTGG
>ML801888.1:95809-117347 GCA_009831015.1 Picea engelmannii | reverse complement strand
TGATGTAGTTGTGGGACCATAGACAAAAACGACCCAAATAGATGTGGAATTGACTTGATCCGCGGTTGTTTTTCGATCTCCGTATTGTATACATTTATATCCTTTTGAATATAAAGAGTAATTTTTTCTCGTGGAAAAAAAAATACCACATATTACAACAACACGTGACAACAACATATGGAATCGGGCTTTGGACTAGAGCCTTGGTAACATAAAATATGGGATTAGAATATTTTATATGGTTGAAATAACCATAATATTAAAGTTTCCAACCCATTTTCATGGTCAACATCATATAATATATAATAACCAAAAGATTTGGTTCATGGGATTCTATTTTTTTAATGGGGATATGAAAAATATGGTATGGCATAAAATATGGGATTCGTGCCCTTTTTAATGGGTTACCATTAACCATATAATATATTGACATTAAAAGAATTAATTTGCCAAGTAATATGCAATCACATCATCACTTGCCATTACCACGTGTTAACATCTTCCGTTTTCATGTGTCATCTCGAGGAGGTGTCCTTTGATCTTTGACTAGTTGATTTTTTTTCCCAGTTTGTTCAAAACTTCTAAATGTGATAACTTTAGCATACGGTGTCAAATTTACAATCTGTTTGCACCGCCAGAAAGTTTGTGACGAGCACTGCAGGATCATGTCATTTTATTGAGCATTCAAAAACTTTTATTTTTTAGCCTTTCAAGATCCATTTTGGATCACACCTCCCCACTAAGGACCTTTTGGTCCCCAAAAGGTTACTGACCAGTCGTTGCCACTGTTTGCATTCCCTTCTTTTCCTTGAACCACTTTGGCCACTTCTCGGGATGCAACTGCCAACATCTGTCCTCATCATGTCTCTCTTTCTTGCAATGCTTGCAAGAGGGATTCCCTTCCTTCCTCGTCACTGCATTTGAATTCTTGCCATGCCATTTCCTCTTGTCCTCCTTCCTTGAAGACAATGATTCCCCTGACACACCTTCTTTTCCTGCTTCAATATACGTAGCTTGAACAGAAACCTCATCAAGGTTAGTAGGTCCAAATATGAATACAGTGTTTCTAATATGCGCAGATAAACCTCCTATATACTTCATAAGAGTTTCTTGTGTTTGTAAAGGGATATCTAACATCAATGCCATTTTTCGAAAGCCATCAGTATACTCTTGCATTGTTTGTCCTTTTCTTAGTTTTAAATATTGTCATTCAATTAATGATTTTTCTTTATAACCCAAAGGATAGAATTGTTTCCTAAGTGCAGAAATGAAGCTTTGTCGTGATGGAAATACATTACCCACTCGTTGCGTTTTGTTTTGCAACTTGCTTTGCCACCATATGAGAGTTGTGCCTGCAAGTCTCAAAGACACCAACTTGATTTGTGTAGCCTCATCTTTGATCTGTTGCACACTGTAGTAAACCTCCATCTGCCTGACCCAATTGTCAAGTTTCTCTACATTTACTTCACCATCATAAATGGGCAACTCAAATTTAATATCAAGTTTTAATAATGGCATTTTCTTATTATGTTTATGAACATGTTTCTTTGCATTAGATTTAGAACTTGAACTTGAAGAAGAAGGAGAAGAAGGAGGTGAAGGAGGAATATGAGGATGATCCTCTTCCTCTTCACTTTTTCTCTTTGAAGATTCACCCAAAACTGGTCTCTTTCGTTCCAAGTAATCCTCGTACAAAACTTTCACCATCTCCGACATAGCAAGGAAATTTTTCCGGAACTCTTTCTCATCCTGAGAAAGCCCTTCTTCCGATGCCATCTTCTCGCTGTGAGAAGATCTCTTTCTCAATCCAATTAATGGATTCTCTGCAACAAGCTCGCCTTCACCACACTGTAGCTTTTCCCTGTTTAACATGCAAAACTCAAATCCAAACGTCAACTAGCTCTGATACCACTTGATCCGAAAAATATATTTTAATGACTGTGGTTGAGTTTTTTAATTGCATGTGTTAATTAACCATTTATGAAGCTGAATGAAAGAGGAAGGATTTAATGAAGAAGAATAGCAGGCATAAGACAATATATAGATCTGAACTGAAGCAATAAGAACAAAAAACCATAACAATAGAAGTGATAACGGAGTTCGGCACAAAATTGCCTACGTCTCTGGGCCTTTGTCTTAGTGGGGGAGGCTTCTTTATTAATTCTTCAATGCTTGAAAAGTACAGAAAAAGTACATCAAATGGATCTCATACTGGTCTCACTGTGTTCTGCTCGACCTCAAAAATCCAACACAACTAACGACACTGAAAAAGACTGAGTGTAGCTCGCAGAAATGGTCTCCAAAGTTCTCCTAGTTCATTGGTTTTCTCTACATAAATAAAATTGTTCTATTTTAATTTGCATCAATTTGACCCCTGATACAATGGTTGATTTTTTGGATAAGTAATGTAAGGTTATGAGATCAAATCCCAACAAACCACAAACCCACGATTTCTTGGCTTGAAATTTGCAAAATATACCATAATTTATGGCATGAAATGGCTAAAATAACCATTATCCAAAGTTTTATGCCAAAATAAATGGCGCTCACTATTGTATGGTTTAAATACCACATATTACAACAACATATATAATTAAATACCACATATTACAACAACACGTGACAACAACATATGGAATCGGGCTTTGGACTAGAGCCTTGGTAACATAAAATATGGGATTAGAATATTTTATATGGTTGAAATAACCATAATATTAATGTTTCCAACCCATTTTCATGGTCAACACCATATAATATATAATAACCAAAAGATATGGTTCATGGGATTGGATTTTTTTTAATGGGGATATGAAAAATATGGTATGGCATAAAGTATGGGATTTGTGCTCTTTTAATGGATTACCACTAACCATATAATATATTCACATTAAATAATATATTCACAATAAAAAAATTAATTTGCCACATGATTTTAATAAGTAATATGCAATTACATCATCATTGCCATGTGTCATCTCAAGGAGGTGCCACTTGTTCTTTGACTAGTTGATTTTTTTTTTTGGTTGTTCAAAACTTCTGAATGCGATAACTTTAGCATACAATGTCGGATTTACAATCTGTTTGTGCCGCCAGAAAGCTTGCGACGAGCACTATAGGATCATGTCATTTTATTGAGCATTCAAAAAATTTGATTTTTGAGCCTTTTAAGATCCATTTTGGATCAGATCTTAAGGCTAAGATAGAACATGATCAACGATCCTTATTTATTTAAGGCCTAGAAGTGCTTGAACTTTAACGACTCTTCTCCTTGTCCCGAATTTACCACATATGGACACTTGTCCTTTCCACGTGGCATCTACCTTCCACTACATGGGTTAAGGTTTCGCTACAAGGGTTTAAACACATCGAGGGCTATTTGAATTTCAGACTTTTGCTCCAAATGCCTTTAGAAGGCTTCGTCAAATCCCCACCTGGCTCGTAAACTAGTTAAGGTTTTTGATAGGTCTGGGTTCCTGCATCAAGGTTCCACCATGATGTTCCACGTCCAAGTCCCTGCATCAGGGAATTTTACAAAAGGAATCTTTGGAGATCAGTCATCTTGATATTTCCAGATTTTGGGCATTCTGCCTTAGAGCATTCCACTAACAGATAGAAAGGAAAGAAAGATCGAATAGCCCATATCTTCTACAATTGGCTTTCAAAGGTTGAGGAGAACAACCTCTTGGTTTAGATTTACCATGGCCATAATTCATGATCTGGAGATTCAAAGGGGAGATCAATTCCTCAGTAAATGAACTCCCACTCAATCCATACCATTCACATGGTTTTATGCCATGAGACACAATTTGTCTAAGAATATATTCAAAAGAAGATAACTAACATAAAATTATCCAAAATATAGAGAATTACAGGATTAAACATTCATTCCACCCTGCTCATAAATCCACAACATTTCATGAATGCAAACCATACATGTTCTATCCAAACATTTGAACATACAAGAAATAAGTAAATACTTATCTGTATATAACTACCAACCAGACCAAACTGACTGAGGGTGTGCACTTTTCCACCCAACCATAGGCTCTGTTGCACTATGCTCTCTACAACAAACTACACCCTTGCTAGACCATGATACCACTAGGGAAACTAAGGTTTCTAAGGGAAAAAGGTTGGGTTGCGTGTGAAGGCCACTCTCCTTCGTAGGAAGTCAATGACAAAAATCCCCTTTATTACCCACCAATTCAGGACCTCTATGAGTTTTCCCAATTTCCTTCTAAGTTGTATAACATTTTCACATGGGATTCCCTTCACTACTACATAGTCCCTAGACACCCTCCCCTCTCAGTGCGGATTTCCTATCCAACATGCATTGGAATTTCCACCCTCCTTCCAAGTCAGGTTAGGATTTTTCCCTGCTCATAATTCAACAACTAGTTCTACTTTTCAATCTCTGGTCCTCTTCTTTGGTTCCTTGTATTCCTGTCACCGACTCTCCCCCCATGCCAAAAATTCCCTCTCTTGAAGGTTCACAATTTCTCTTCCATGTGTTAGAGTAGTTCATGGGTCAACCCCAAAAATGAGGTGGGTACTCTGTTATAGCCTGGTTGATAGTCCTCATCCATCCTATCCATTTTCCCATACTTCCATTCATTGTGGGTGGTTGGTTTCCCAACTACCAACTCCCTTCATTAATTGATTTTAGAAAAAGGAGAAAGAGGGAAAATATCTTCCAATATGAATTTTGGAAAAAAGGAAACTATGGCTCTTAGCCAAAGTAATCCCTCCCCCCTCACTGGTTTCCACTCATAGTATCATGGTCTGTATCGACACTTCACCCTTCAGTCAGTTGTCCAACAAGATTTGCATTAAAAAATATATTCACATAGTTTGAACATGTCTATTCTAGTCTTATAGTAGACAAATATCCCTATCGCAAATCATGGCGACCTTAAGTCATAGGTGTAATTACAAATTGGGGGAAAACATGGTGTTACACCAATATAGGAGAAAACCTAGCTAAAAGGTGATACCTATGCTTTTCTCTCTTTTCTTCAGTTATAGAAATGCAAATACAAAGAAAGAGGCACTCACTATGGAGTTTTCTTTGACACTATGGCATGTATGACTGCTTCAAAATATTTTCCTCCTCTGTTATGCTCTCAAAATACCACTCCTAAATGATCTTCTCAACTATGGAACAAATACAATTCTAAAGAATGGATCCCCTTCTCCTCCAAGAGGCTTGGTACTTAACATAGCCCGATAGCCATCTAGGGTTAAGGTTTTGACTTCCTCAACCCTTAATTAGTGATATGGTTTGGACCTTCTAAAATATTCTTGAAAATCCACACATGGCTAACCCCGTATGTTTGAGTAATGAGGGTTGATGTGGCATACACTGTACCATGGTGGTTAAGAAGGTAGGTCAACTTGTGGGAGGCGTAACTTTCGCATACAAACTTTGATTAAGGTGATTTTCACATTGTTAGAAAGGCCTCGGTGTGTAAATCAACGTTGAGGGTGTGGACTCAAGCTACAGACACTGTAACCTTAAAAAATGCCATTTAATGACTTAAAATGGATTCATAAGATCTTGAACCACAATTTTCCAAACTGGGACACTTGCCACTAAAATGGCCCTGCAAGTCAATTCCTCCAATTTTTTCCACCAAAAAAAGTACCAAGATAGATGAAAAAGTATATGATGATACAATTTGGATCACCTAATGGCATTGACATTTGTTCTTCTTTTCTAGTTTTCTTTGCTCATTCCAATAACTTTTTCAAGACAATGTCTGCATATTTGGTTAACTGTACCCATCTTCGATGACTACATTTAAGGAAAAATGGATTGATAGGTGAGTTTGTTGGCTTGTCATATTCTTTACAGTGAAAGTCTAGTTGAGGTGGATTGACTGACAGATAAAGTAGAAGGTCGAAGTGTTCAACGGGGTAAATTAAGATACTTGACATCAAGTTGAAGAGGTCGACGAACAAGAGGTCGACATGCGATTGTGTGGCAGTCGACTGAAGACCGAATGGAGGTCGACTGGTAAATCGACTTGGTAGTCGATTGTAATAGAATCTCGAGATTCATGGGATTTGTAGCCAATGATCTACGTGGGTCTGTAACCATTTTTGGGCGCCTTTATTTAGTGTTTTTCCTACTGTAAAGCCTATAAATAAGGTGTGTTGTAATGTTGTAAAAGCTAATATTTAGAGAAATCATTTCAGAGGTTGTTGGTCATGTAAATGTAAGTTGAATTGGCTACAGGGTTGTTCTTGTGTAAAACAAGAAGGTATGATGTCAATTGTATCTTAGGTGTAGACTAAGGTAAGGAATGTAACATTTTATTCTGAATGAATAAGACAACAAGAGAGAAAGACACTCAATGAATGTTGTTTTTCCCGTTTGGGTTTCAAGGGTAAAATCTTTGGGTACTGAATGTTTGCTTTGTCATTTATTTTATAGCTTATATCTTTCTTCCTCTCTTCTGCTAGGATTAGAGTGGAAGTGTTTGTCATTTCCTAACATGTGGTATCAGAGTTCAGTTTAATGACCTTGGATCTGAGATAAACCCTGGGTTCAGTAAGAGTCATAAGTAAGAGATCTTTAAAGTTGTGCTTAAAGAATGGCAAGTAACTCAAGAATAGAGATCAAAAAATTCAATGGCCAAAATTTTGAGCTTTGGAAGCTTAAAATTGAAGATCTCCTCGTAGATCGAGAACAATGGGCAACAGTCTGTCCAGGTACCATTATGGCAGGTATGTCGAGGGAAGAATGGGATGAAATCGAGAGAAGGGCAATGAGTATGATTCGACTATGTCTTTCTCCTAAGCCAAATTTGCTTTGCTGAAATCACCAATTCTCCTAGCACAAGTGAAAACCCACTTATGCTAGCTCCATTCCAAAAACACACACTTGATTAGATATCAAATGAGAGGTTCTTGATGTGTATTTATACCCTTCTAAGTAACTTCTTTACTTTATCTTTGAGTCGACCTGTAACTTATCATTTACAACAACTTTTCTCCTTTTCTTGATTTTGGGACCGACTTATAACTTTTTGTTGCAACCATTTAGGGGATTTTTAATCACACTTTGAGGCTTCATCTTTAAGAGGGTATAACTCCTCAACCATGAGGAACCACGTGGCGTGCCACCTACCGTTAGAAATGACATGATGAGGATTATCAATCTATGAGGGTTTTGCATCCATTTGCAATGTCTTTCACTCTCTTTTTCCTCAATCAACTTCGGTCTTCATGACCACACCTTCGGGGCTTCTTACTTAACCTCTTAACCATACTTTCAGGGCTTCTTGTAGACTTCTTCAAATACACCCATCACTTCTAGAGGCTTCTGGACTTCTTCTAGGGTTGACATCAATGACAACCAATTTTCCAACAATAGATATATATTAACCTTGGCCAAACCGGCCAAGCAAGGCTAACACCGACCACTTGTGGCATTTTACAATGGATTATTCCAAGCCATTAAATATGCTTCATCATATCTAATACCATGGGAAAATAACATGGGTTACAAAAAAACGTGGGCCCATAAACCATGAATGGTAAACCTATCATCAATTATATCAAGGTTAACCTAACTACTCTATGACTGAGTCAATATTAACCTAAGACTGCTATATATTTTTTTAGTACATTTTTATCTATTTCTTATGAAGTTTCTCCCTATGCTAATGTAGCTCTATTCATCTCCATGAACATTTTCTCTTTGTGGGCCTTTAAGCAACTTACGACCTTAAATCATATAGATGGTCTACTTGTATCTACCATATCCTCTACCTTTTCATATAAAAAATCCTTGATCTCTACATCCAACATGGTATGCATGTTCTTCCTTAGAATTTTCTACCTTCTCTTCTCATATCTCTTCCACCAGCTTGGACATGTAATTTTTTGTTCTACATTTACTACTTGCACCTATTTATTTAACAAAATTCCATGGGCTTGAATTTCATACTAAATTCTCTTTTACCTTTAATTATAATTAATATCATTCTACTACTAGATGTAACTTATGAAAAGTATTTGATCATAAATAAAAAACATAATAGATTCACATACCTCGAAACGTGTTGGTCTTCATCCTCCTCACATCCAACTCAAATTGAGTATTTGTATAATTCTTATATGTATCATGTACACTCTACTACTTCTATCTCCAACTACACAACTACTTCAACATTGTTTATTTGTATCCTTGGTAAAATAGTTCTCTCTTGGCTTTGGCACCATCTTGCTTCCTATTTAATTTTTTCCTTATCATTTTGCACATATTGCTTCCTATTTAATATTTTCCTTATCATTTTGCAATTTTTTCTCTTTCTACACATGGTCCAACCAAATGTCCTTTCAAATTCATACTTGTAAATTTTATTTTTGTCAGGGGGATTTGGGTGGTGGTGGGGGTGGGAGGGGTCTTCCATTTGCTCAAATTTAGAATATATTTTTATCTTTCTTAACCAATATATCAATTCTTCTACTTTAAAGCTTCCTCAATTATAGAAAATTTCAAAGTTTGTTCACTTCTTGCTCTTTAATAGTCTCACAATATGCCTTTTAAGATCTCCTTCTTCCACTTCCTATTCTTCCTTTCCTTTTTCTTTTGCTTCACTAATTTCTTCTTCTACATTTGTTTGTCTACTTTTCAACTCCTTTATCTATCTCCATATTTCTTTATTTACTATCATATTTTGCCTCTTCATGTCATTTCTTCTCATGTGGCTTATGTTTCTTTCTAAGCACCCATTGTCAACTCAATTCTCTCTCTTTGAGAGCTCAACTTTTCTCTAATAGTAATGATGCAATCTAGGCATGTTGTTCCTAAACTCACCAATTCATCAACATAATGACTTGCAAATTAATGGTCACACAAATGGTGCTAATCTAAACTAACAATCACAGATAAGAATTATGGACCAACACACAATCTTAAGGGAAAAATATATCTTTCATCAATATGGTAGAATATAGTACATAGTTATGATTTATACAATTAGGAGTTTTCAACCCTCTACATGTCCTCTCTTACTCTAACTCATAACTCTACTGACTTAGCTCTAGACTTAACCAACTCTTTGTATGCCTATTCTAATTGTTTATTATCATGTCTCTTCATCATCTGACTCTATTCCTACATGTCAATCTTTTCATCTTCCTTCTATTTCCTTAGTTCCACATCTCATTGTTCCACTTCCATATGTAATGTTTCCATTTCACACTAAAGTATGCACTCTCTACATTATTATGTATGCAATATTCCTTGTCTCTAGATAATGTTGTTTTTATGTTCCTCTATATCACTTTGTATTTGCTCCATTTGTCTCGTCTCCAAGTGTGCTTCCATTAGTTTCACTTGTCTTCTTGATTTCCTTGTGAACATCACGACGACACTTTCTTACTCTTAATTGAAACTATTTTCCAACTATGTGCTCCTTTAACTATACATTGATCTAAACTATTTAACCAATGTTTCATTAAATTTGGACTAATAGCAAGAATATAGATTAAAAAAACTACGAATTTTGTGTTCTAAAGTGTGAATATTGATGTTTCTAAAGTACAAAACTAGATTCCTAAATTGTGAATTTTAGTTTTATAATGTGTGAATTTTGAACTTTAGAAGCATTGATTTTGACCCATTTTTTAATGGGCTTAGACTAAAATTAGTTCAAATTTAATGAAATGGTCATTATTTCCATGTAAACATGCTTTATCATGCCCATGCTAATCCTTATTGCCTTCAATTTATCATTTCTTTCCAACTCATCTTTGCTTCTTCTTGGTGCACATTTTATACACTTTCTTCCATTTGGAATTTCTTTGGAGACTTTTGCATCATTGATACTCATACTTTAATGACTTAAACTTCAACAAATGAAATATAAAAAGCTTTATGTATAGGGGTAGGGTTACTTACTTTCATTCATTAGTATTTGATGACCTCCCCAAGTCCCATGGAAAACAAAGTCTTGAAGTTTTGATATCATGATACATTTTCCTTATCCCATGTGTCTTTGTAGGTAATTTAGAATAATGATTTTAAATAAAATAAAAATTAAATAAATTAAATAATTCAAGATCTCTTAACATTATACAATTGATTAAAATACCACTTGATAAATAATCATTTATAGCTAAAAACATTGATAATCATCTCATACACTAATTTAAGCACTTGATCTTAACATGTTACAATGAATAAGTGAACAAATACAAATGACCCATATACTAATTTAATTAATAAAAAAATACTTATCTCTTACTAGTCAGCCCTAATGTAAAATCATACTCGAACCTCCCAACAACAACCATGACTTGAAGTGCTTGGTCCAGATTTCCAAACTCTAGGCACACTAAACTTAATTATTTCTTAAGTTTACAAACTATTTAGCTAATCAACATATCTAAATGCTATTAAATCACAAATAACCAAAAGCTATCTAACCACTCTTAGAATTATATCTATCTAACCAAGATTAAAGATGTTATTTGACTTCTAAACCCACTAATAATAAGGTCACATCACAATGAACATGATTCTTGTCTAACTTATTCACTCACCCATTATCTCAATGACTTTTTAACTTCCTTGGATTTATTACTTTTTAACTTCCATATTTATAAACCAATGAAAATGTTTATTGACATTCTTATGGCATGTTCATTGGATTTCCATAACTAAATAGTAATTATTCAATTTCCTTTTACTTAATTTTTTTCATATACTTTTGTGCTTATTATCAATAATTCGTTTGAAATTCTTAACCATGATTCTAAATCCTAAAATAAATAAATACTCGAATGTTCCACCAAAATGCTCCGCCATTTCAAATCATGAAAAAAAATTCCCAAATAAATAATACACTTATATAATATACCACTAACAATATAATATGAAGTAATATACTACAACATAAATAAAAAAATAACCAAAAAAATATCATCGAGATAAGAGTCACTAAACCACCATTCCTACCCTTGTTTTTTCGACATTTAAATCTACCAAATATCTTATTAACAGATTTTTCTTTTCCTATTAACTTTTCAAAAAAAAAAATTTACTCATTAACATTGTATGTCTATATTTATGAAATCGAGATATTTTTTTACTCATTAACATTGTATATCTATTCATGAAATCCTCTCGTGAATATGAATATTTTCATCATTGCTTTCGTGTTCGAGAATCAATTATTTAAAAAAATTCATCATATAAATAAATTCTCCCATTCCTCTGACCCTCCACTCCAATTTTGGTCATTGTAGTTCACCATTTCATGTTTTTATACATATATGAGGGTCATCATTTCATGGTTTTATACATATACGAAGGTGGGGTAATAATAGAGATAATATATGAGAGTGGAGGTGGGAAGAATAATAGAGAAAACATTTTTTCTCTATTATTCCTCTCACCACCCTTATATGAGGGTGAGGGTAGAGGTGTTTTCTCTATTATTCCTCCCACCCCTACATGAGGGTGGGGGTCGGAGGAATAATAAAGATAACATTTTTTCTCTATTATTCCCCTCACTCGTGGAGGTGGGGGGAATAATAAAGATAACATTTTTTCTCTATTATTCCCCTCACCCTCATATAGGAGGGTGAGGGTGAGGGGAATAATAGAGAAAAAATGTTATCTCTATTATTACCCCTACCCCCACCCTCATGAATAAATCGACCATTAAACATGGAAATCATTGTTGGCTTCTCTTTATATATTTCGCTCAAATGATATTTTCATTTTTTTTTAAATGAAATTGAGTGCAAGTCTTAACCAATTTTGTTATAATAGTTGTTGGAACCTAAGGTTTGGTAGAGTTTGTGCATGTGTTACAAGTCAGCATTGTGCATGCACTCAAAAATATGCGTTGTGTAGTGTTAAGTCTTGGTGTCTATGCCAACCAAGGATTTATTGCATGCACCAACCCATTTTGTATCGGGTGCAAGGATTTAAGGAGATTGCATGCAGATGGGATTTGAAAATATTTTCAATAATCATTGTAACTATTTGTGTGACAACCCAACTGGTCATGGTTGAGGTTGTGGATGAGTTGGCAAGTTTTCTATGATTGCCACGCTTTGTGGAAGATATGTGTAATGTCCCCAAGGCCGAGCCCTATTATAAATCTTGTTTACAAAACAAATTGTAAATATGTTTTTATAGGCTGGTGAGCCGAGGTTATATAAGCTAGTGAGCTTATGTGATTGTTAGGCCAGAGAGCCTAAGTGTTGAAGGCCAAGAGCCTGATTTTGTACATGTATCTATGCACATTATTAATAAAAATATAAACATCGCCGCGTGCAGACCGACCACAATGAATGAGTGATGGGGGGCTAAGCTTCCAAAGAGTGGGCAAGGGATTAGGGGCTACAAGGTGGGAAAAAGGGGGTTGAGTGTGGAGCCTAGGGGCTAAGTGTTGAGCCTAGGGGCTTAAGTCCTTGGGAATAATATTTTAATATTATTCCAATAGACATGTGAATTATATGTTTTTATCCTAAGTTCCTGGAAAGGGGAAAACATGTACAAATGGGATGCATGTCGATGGAACGCATGCAGTTTAATGGGTGACAAGTGTCAACCCAGGTGCATGCAGATAAAACTGTTGAGTTGAGCCGTGATGGGGGGTCCTCCTCCATTCTACCCAACCGTCTGAGTGTGAACCGATCCGACCTCTACATGAGACCTCGTGCAATTCTGAAACCTGGGGGGGGGAAGAAGCCTGTGTTCATTTCTGGAAAGTCGAGACACCCTCTGTCTGAACAAATCGAGCCTATGTGTGGAATCTATGTTCTCAAGCCATAACCACGAGACCATCCTGTCATTGCTAAGCCTGTTGGAAAGCCCGTGTTTGTTTTCCCCGTTGGTTGTTGTGGCACACAATGTTGGACTGTGTGTGGCTTGTTGGCCATTTTGTACAACACTCTCTCCAGGTGAGAGAGATGATTGAAGTTGGAAGAACAGGTTGCTTGGCCTATGAGCGACTCTCTCCAGGTGAGAGAGTGCGCAGAGGAAGGAGAGAACTCTTGGAAGGAACCCTGTAGTTGCCATAGATCTCGGAGACTTTTGGTCTGGTTTGTTGCTGAAACCCAAGGAAAGGGAGGTTAGCAGCCGAAGGACTGTCTAGGTAACAAAGAAGGTGTATACTCCTGGGGTGGAACAGGCATGTGGGGAAGGAGAGTCTGTGGGTAGTGAGTATGAGTGGTTCCTGGGAGAGAATTCCTTCCTTGTGCCCGTGTGTTTTCCCTGTAACCTCAGCCTAGCCTAGGATTTCTTGCCTTGGGGTGGAGCTTAGTCCCAGCTCGGGGGTGACCTACTGCTGAGCTTGATGAGCAGCGCGGTCTAAGGCTGGGAGGTTCGTGGAAGGCCTGCACCTGGTTGGTGGAATTACCACTATTTTCAAAGATAAGTACCAGATGATGTTTCAATTATGTTACTGTATGTCTGTGTATTTATAATTATCATGTACTTTGCTGTGCATATGAATTAATGTTAAAGCCATTGATTATTTATAATAACGGTAATTTGTATGCTCACTTTGAGTTTAAATGTGTTTAACCTGTTTTAAATGCATGTCATATATATATATATAATTAAGCATGAGATTGTTATTCTGCGAAGTTGCGCTTGCCCGGCTGATGGAAAGGGGACGTTATAGTTTGGTATCAGAGCGATACAACTTAAGGTGAAAGAGTGTTACTGTATGGTATTAGAGCGATACAGCTTAAGGTGAAAGAGTGTTACAGTATGGTATCAGAGCTAAGGTTTTGACATTGAGCCTAGATGGGCCAGTTGAGTGGTCTTTGGACCGAGGGTTTGAGGAGAAATTATGTCTGGAGGACCGATTTCGGACCTTTGAATGCTCCTGAGTGTCAAGGAGTTACTTGACCGTGTTACCAAGCTCAGGAGGTGTAGCGGTGTTATGAAACCGCAGTCGATGTGGTATGTGGCCACAGGGAGAAAGGACTCCACACCAGAAGTGTTGGAGTCGTAGGATCTGTTCGGGGGAAAGGAGAACCCTCGTGACCGTCAGATCTGGAAAACATGTGCAGGATTTAAAAACCCTTTGGAGTTGCACAGGGACGTGGAAATCGCGATACGCGAAACCCCGAATTCATTGGGACCATCCATCGAGAGGAACATGTGGCTGTCAGACGGTGTTTCGACGCTCGAGAAACCAAAAGGGAAGAACCTTGTTTTCGCAAGTCGCGAAATAACGAAACCCAAAATTCTAAAACGATCTACACCGTAGATCGTAAGATAGGATCTTGGTTGTTGGATCAAGTGGAGGGGTAGACAGTAATTTCGGGATTTCGGCAAACGAAAGTTCGAGAGGTGTGGATGCACGAACTCCCGATGCCCGAAACCTCGAAACGCCGAAAGGATCTGCGCCGTAGATTTGAGAAAGGTCTAATCGTTGGATTTCACTTGGAATGGATGTGGGCACATGGGTGTGTACCACGTGCCAGTGGGACAAAAGAAAAGTGAGCATGGTGGGACCCGATGACGTCACCATAGATAACGTGGACACTCTTGAGGGTGCCACTCGCCACTGTAGACGTGGAGACAATTGTGCTATGTGGGCCTAGAGGGTAAAGTAAATCGGGATTTCAGGATTCGCAAAGGAGTAGCACGAGGGCTCAACACTCTAACTCGCGAAGTCGTGAGTTGCGAGAGGTGCTAGCACTTAGCCCTAGCCTATGGTTATATGTAGCAGGCGCTAGCGAGGAGGGGGCCATACCGTATCGCATCTCGGGTATCGACGCTTGGAGGAAGAAGAGTCGAGGGTCTTCGACTCACGAACTCGCGAGATCGCGAAGTTGTGAAAGGTGCCTTTGGTTACGAGGGTAGGGAGAAATAGGGAGCTATCACCCGAAAGCGAGTATGAGAGTCTCGTGGACCAAGACCCCGAAACCAAAAGTCCCGAAATTTGCAGAGCCAAACAAAGATCATAAAACTTAATGGAATCGAAACATTTTTCTTGTTCATGTTAGTTTATGAGTGTTGTAAGTTTCTTGAAGGTTTAAGGGCCTGACAAACTTCGGTTGATTGCACATTATGTGTGCAGAGCTCAACGAGTGTCAGGTCAACCGTGAATCTACGCTGAGTATAGAAATGGAAAAGGTACAGATTGCCTCTGAAACAGAGGACGAAAGGGTAGGAAGGGATGTCAACTTGAGAGTCGAAGGATCAAACTCTAATGGGCACGGAAAAGAGATGGATAAGGAAGGACATATGATGAAACTCATTGAAAGATTGCAGAAAGATGCCCAGGCTCACTGAGCTGATAGTTGAAAGCTCATGAAGGTTAGGGATCAGCAGGGAGATTTCAACTTAAAAATGTTGAATAGCCTGGAAAGAATGTAAAGGAAGTTGGAGAGGGGGAGTCGCTCAAGCAAGACAGAGAGTCGCAGGACCCCTAAGAGAAGAAGAAGATCAAGGAGTGGTAGCAGACATCATCGTCGCTCCCCAAAGCATTCCAGCAGGGAAGCACACAGTAGTTCAAGCCCGTCCCCTACTAGAAAACACCGAACATCTGGAAGGGATGAATTGAAAGGAGAGATGAACAAGATCAAGCCTCCAACGTTTGATGGAGAACATAAGAAGGAGGAAGATGACGAAACATGGTTTCTAGGCATGAGGAAATATTTCCAACTGCAGAATTATTCCCCTCATGCAGAAGGAAGAATTGCGATGTATCAACTAAAGGGAAAAGCATCCATGTGGTGGGATCAGTTTGTCCAGGTACAGCACATCGGAGAGAAAGATATCACTTGGAAGGAGTTCAAGAGGTATTTCGAGAAGAAATACCTGACCAAAAGGTACTATGACAGAAAGATGAAGGAGTTCTTCGAACTCAAGTTGGGCAGCATGACCATCGATGACTACGAACGAAGGTTTTTGGAACTACTGAAGTATGTTTCGTTCATCAAAGATGAGGCTGTCAAGATTCATAGATATCTAAGTGGACTGCCACCTTCTATTGGTGACAAGATTCAGTATGATGATCCTAAGACTATGGAAGAAACAATAAGAAGGGAAAAATGCTTATATGAACAACAAAGAGAAAGGCCTACTTTTCAGAAGGCTTGGGATGATCAAAAGAAGTTCAGGAATGAGCAGAGGCAGAAGGGAAACAAGCCTCCCTTTTTCAGAAATAGTCCTCAGGGACAACCATCTTTCAGAGAGCCCAGGAAGGCTGAAGTGGGTGAGAAAATACCCAGACCGCCACCTATGGAGTGTTGGAGCTGTAAAGGAAACCATAGGTACCGAGACTGCCCCCACAGAAAAGATAAAGCGAGAGTCGTCTACAATGTTCAGCAAGTTGAAACAGTGGAGGATATGGGCAGTAGGATGCCAAGGATCTACGCAGCCCTAGACAACAAGCAAGCATAATTTCAATCACACATGATTGAAGTGGAAGGTATCATCAACAACTGACCATTTATTATTTTAATTGATTCTGGGGCTAGCCATAGTTATGTAGACCCTAGGGTGGTGGAAAGTTTACATTTATCAAGAAGCAAACATGAAAAGTCTTGGTTAGTGCAGTTGGCTACAGGAACCAAGAGGAAGGTCATCTAGTTGATTAAGTCATGTTCTGTAGACATGAATGGATTGAGCTCGAAGGCTGAATTGAATGTTCTGCCTTTAGGCTCTTATGACTGCTTAATTGGGATGGACTGGTTGGACCAACACCATGCCCTCCTGGACTGTCATAACAAGAGGTTTACATGCCTGGATGAGGAGGGAAATTGGAAAATAGTCCAAGGAATTCCCAGAGATGTGGTTGTTAGAGAAATCTCAGCCATGCAGCTGAAGAAGTGTTACAGGAAAGGTTGTCAATTATTTGCAGCCTGTGTGGAGGAAGCATCCAGAGATGAAGTCTCAAGAATTGGAGACCATGAGGTACTCACGGAGTTCAAGGACGTATTTCAGGAGGTACATGGACTACCTCCGAAGAGAGACATCGATTTTTCTATAAATTTGATGCCTGGAGCAGCTCTGGTGTCGAAAGCTCCTTATAGAATGAGTACGCCAGAGCAGAAAGAGTTGCAATTGCAGCTCGAAGAGCTTCTGAAGAAGGGGTACATTTGCCCCAGTGTGTCACCTTGGGGTGCCTCGGTCCTATTCATGAAGAAGAAGGATGGGACGTTGAGGTTGTGCATTGATTTCCGGCAGTTGAACAAGGTAACTATCAAGAACAAGTATCCTCTGTCGAGGATCGATGATCTTTTCGATCAGCTGAAGGGTGCAAAAATATTTTCGAAGATAGATCTCAGATCAAGATATCACCAGGTAAGAATAAAGGATGAGGACATCAACAAGACTGCCTTTAGAGCAAGGTACGGTCATTACGAGTTCACAGTGGTGGCGTTTGGACTGTCAAACACACATGTTGTTTTTATGTGCTTGATGAATGGTGTATTCAAGAACTATTTAGACAAGTTTGTCATAGTCTTCCTGGATGACATCTTGGTGTATTCCAAGTTAAAGGAAGAGCATGAACAACACATGAGACTAGTGTTGCAAGTGTTGAGAGGACACCAACTGTATGCTAAATTGAGCAAATGCTCATTTTACCAAAGGCATATCCATTACTTGGGGCACATTATTTCAGAAGAAGGGATCGCGGTGGATCCTGAGAAGGTTGAGGCCATCCGAGAATGGTCAGTGCCAAGGAATGTGACAAAAGTTAGATCCTTTATGGGTCTGGTGGGCTATTATAGAAGGTTTATCGCAGGGTTCTCAAAGATAGCTCACCCTATCACTTCCTTGTAAAGGAAGGAGAAAAAGTTTCAGTGGACTGAAGAGTGTGAGAACAGTTTCTAGCGATTGAAGTAGATGTTAACCAGTGCTCCAATCTTGAGGATTGCAGATCCAAATATGGATTTAGTGGTGTGCACAGATGCGTGTAAGGAAGGGTTGGGAGGAGTTCTCTGCCAAGATGGATTTGTAATCTGTTATGAGTCCAGGAAATTGAAAGAGCATGAAAAGAATTATGCCACTCATGATTTGGAGCTAGCAGCAATCGTCCACGCTCTAAGGAAATGGAGACATTACCTCATGGGAAGAAGATTTGAATTGAGAACAGACCACAACGATCTGAAATATTTGTTTGATTAGCCGACTTTAAACGCTAGACAAAATAGGTGGCTGAAGTTTCTATGCGAATACGAATTTGATATCAAGCATATCAAAGGGAAGGAAAACAAGGTGGTTGATGCACTCAGCAGAAAGGTGCATGAATTGCATGCTACAGCTATTAGCATGTACAGGACGGATATTAAGCATAGAATTTTGTAAGCTGCAAGTGTCGATTTGCAGTACAAAGACTTGGTAGCAAAGCTACAGCAGAGTGAGAGACCGTGGAAAGAGGAAAGTTACACCTTGGGAGCTGATGGAATACTTCTGTAAAAAAACAGAGTGTACATACCCAATGTCTAGGATTTGAAGCTGGCAATTCTAAAAGAAATGCATAATGTGACGTATGTTGGACACCTTGGATATCATAAGATTGTGCCAGCAGTCAAAAGCCATTATTTCTGGCCAGGTTTGAAGAGAGAGATCGTCGAATACATCGCCAGATGTATGGAATGCCAGAAAGTTAAGGCTGAACATAGGCACCTAGCAGGGTTGCTGCAGCCTTTTCCCATTCCTGAATAGAAGTGGGAAGTGGTGACCATGGATTTTATTACAAGATTGCCCAGAACAAGCAAGCAGCATGATTCGATCATGGTGGTGGTGGACAAGCTTACGAAAGCTGCCCATTTTATTCCACTGAAAACTACTCACAAGGCAGCAGATGTTCCAGATATCTTCTTAAAAGAAGTGGCATGCTTGCACATAATTCCTAAGACGATTATGTCTGATAGGGACCCGAAATTCACCTCGAATTTCTGGAAAGGACTATTCAAAGGATTTGGAACGAATCTGAATTTTAGTACAGTGTATCATCCTGAGTCTGATGGACAGACATAGAGGGTGAACAAAGTAATAAAGGACATACTAAGAATGTACTTGATGGACAAACCATCAAGATGGGAAGACTACCTTCATTTGGTAGAATTCACCTACAATAATGGGTATCATGCATCACTGAGGATGATCCCATTTGAAGCACTTTATGGAAGAAAGTGCAACACTCTAGTAAGTTGGGATAATCCAGTTGACAGAGTAGTAGTTGGGCCAGAGTTGCTCAAAGAGATGGAAGACCAAATGATAAGAATTAAATAGAATTTGAAAGCTGCCCAGGACATGCAGAAAAGTTATGCTGATAAGAACAGAGCCCACAGAGAATTCAAAGTGGGTGATCATGTTTTCCTGAAAGTGAAAACTAACAGGAGTTCCCTGAAGCTGGGAAGTTGCACCAAGTTGGCAGCAAGATACTATGGACCTTTTGAAATCCTGGAAAGGATTGGGCTAGTTGCATACATGCTTGCATTACCTGCATCTATGAATGTACATAATGTGTTTCATGTTTCACTGCTTAAGAAATATATACTTGATGCTAATCATGTTATCGATTGGAATGTGATTCAGGTGGAACCAGAAGGTGTCTTGCAAGTGCATCATGTGCGCATATTGGACAGGAAAAGAAAACAGCTCCGGAATCGAGCCATAGAGCTTGTAAAGGTCCAGTGGACCTGGTACGGTCCTGAGCATGCGACATGGGAGCATGAAGATGTTATGCAGGCAGAGTACCCGCATCTTTTTGAAAATTTTGAAAAGCTTGTAGATGCAGTATAAAGTTGCATTGAGGACAGTGCAGAAATAAGGGGAGGGGGATTGTAATGTCCCCAAGGCCGAGCCCTATTATAAATCTTGTTTACGAAACAAATTGTAAATATGTTTTTATAGACTGGTGAGCCGAGGTTATATAAGCTAGTGGGCTTATGTGATTGTTAGTCCAGAGAGCCTAAGTGTTGAAGGCCAAGAGCCTGATTTTGTACATGTATCTATGCACATTATTAATAAAAATATAAACATCGTCGCGTGCAGACCGATGAATGAGTGATGGGGGACTAAGCTTCCACAGAGTGGGCAAGGGATTAGGGCTGGAAAGTGGGAAAAAGGGGGTTGAGTGTGGAGCCTAGGGGCTAAGTGTTGAGCCTAGGGGCTTAAGTCCTTGGGAATAATATTTTAATATTATTCCAAAAGACATGTGAATTATATGTTTTTATCCTAAGTTCCTGGAAAGGGTAAAACATGTGCAAAGGGGATGCATGTTGATGGAACGCATGCAGTTTCATGGGTGACAAGTGTCAACTGAGGTGCATGCAGATAAAACTTCTGAGTTGAGCCGTGATGGAGGGTCCTCCTCCATTCTACCCGACCGTCTGAGCGTGAACCGATCCAACCTCTACATGAGACCTCGTGCAATTCTGAAACCTGGGGGGGGAAGAAGCCTGTGTTCATTTCTAGAAAGCCGAGACACCCTCTGTCTGAACAAATCGAGCCTATGTGTGAAATCTCTGTTCTCAAGCCATAACCACGAGACCATCCTGTCATTGCTAAGCCTATTGGAAAGCCCATGTATGTTTTCCCCGTTGGTTGTTGTGGCACGCAGTGCTGGACTGTGTGTGGCTTGTTGGCCAATTTGTACAACACTCTCTCCAGGTGAGAGAGGTGATTGAAGTTGGAAGAACAGGTTGTTTGGTCTGTGAGCGACTCTCTCCAGATGAGAGAGTGCACATAGGAAGGAGAGAACTCCTGGAAGGAACCCCGTAGCTGCCACAGAGCTCGGAGACTTCTGGTTCGGTCTGTCGCTAAAACCCAAGGCAAGGGAGGTTAGCGGCTGAAGGACTGTCTAGGTAACAGAGAAGGTGTATACTCCTGGGGTGGAACAGGCATGTGGGGAAGGAGAGTCTGTGGGCAGTGAGTATGAGTGGTTCCTGGGAGAGAATTCCTTCCTTGTGCCCGTGTGTTTTCCCTGTAACCTCAGCCTAGCCTAGGATTTCTTTCCTTCGAGCGGATCTTAGTCCCAACTCGGGGGTGACCTACTGCTGAGCTTGATGAGCAGCGTGGTCTAAGGCTGGGAGGTTCGTGGAAGGCTAGCACCTGGTTGGTGGAATTACTACCGTTTTCAAAGATAAGTACTAGATGATGTTTCAATTATGTTACTGCATGTCTGTGTATTTATAATTATCATGTACTCTGCTGTGCATATGAATTAATGTTAAAGCCATTGATTATTTATAATAACAGTAATTCTTATGCTCACTCTGAGTTTAAATGTGTTTAACCTGTTTTAAATGCATGTCATATATATATATATATATATATATAATTAAGCATGAGATTGTTATTCCACGAAGTAGCGCCTGCCCGACTGATGGAAAGGGGGCGTTATAGTTTGGTATCAGAGCGATACATCTTAAGGTGAAAGAGTGTTACAATATGGGGGGATGCATGCAGATATGTAAGGGTTGGGTTTTTGTTCACTAGAGGTGATCGAGTAGTATGATAATGTGTAAGTTGTAGAGAAGTTAGAGCTCCAGTTTTGTGTTTTGTCAGTTATGGCTATGTTTAGAGATATTG
>ML801888.1:54572-76445 GCA_009831015.1 Picea engelmannii | reverse complement strand
CAGAAATGGCAGAAAGCGCACCACGGAAGCTGATAGATTGAGACTAGATGCTGCACAGAATATAGGAGCCCCTATTTCACAGCGCAGACAGAGACAGTCTCCTGATCGATTTGTTGGATACATGGCTCTTATGAGCAAATGTATTGTGACTGAACAATCTTCCTTTCAGGAAGCAGTGCAGGACCCCACTTGGGTTGATGTTATGGTAGAGGAGTATGACTCCATTGTCAAAAATAGTGTATGGGAAATTGTCCCAAGACCGATTGATAAATCAGTGGTAGGTTCAAGATGGATCTACAAGGTAAAGCAAACTATTGATGGGAGTGTGTAGAAATACAAGGCCAGGTTTGTGGCCCGAGGCTTCTCACAGATTGAGGGGGATAGATTATGGTGAGACCTTTGCACCTGTCGCTAGGTACTCTTCCATAAGATCCATCCTTTCACTCTCAGTGCAGATGGGTTGGCGCATTCATCAGATGGATGTAAAAACTGCGTTCCTCAACAGGATCATTGAGGAAGAAGTGTACATTGAGCAACCAGAAGGTTTTGAGACCTTTGACAGAGAGTCGCATGTATGCAGACTCAAGAGATCACTGTATGGGCTGAAGCAAGCACCCTGTGCTTGGTACACTCGGATAGACAGCTATTTCACCGGATTGGGCTTCACCAAAAGTGAAGCAGATGCAAACCTATACCAAATTGTGGTGGAGGGTAAGCTTTTGATCATCGTGCTTTATGTTGATGATTTGATACTTACTGGTGATGAGCAGTTGATAAACTCATGCAAGGAGGACCTTGCAAAGGAGTTTGAGATGAAGGATTTGGGCCTTATTCATTATTTCCTTGGTTTGGAAATATGGCAACGAGATGGTGAACTTTTTGTGTCTCATGGCAAGTATACCAGGGAGATACTGGGTAAGTTTCACATGGAGGGCTGCAAACCCATGGATACTCCTCTTCCAAGAAACTGAAGGAAAGAGGATGCTACTTCTGGAGAAGTAGTGGATGCTACTGTCTATCGACAGTTAGTGGGTTCACTAATGTATTTAGTGAAAACGAGACCAGACATTTGCTATGCGGTTAACCAACTAAGTCAGGCGATGGTTAAGCCTACCAAACTCTTTTGGAAGGCAGGTAAGCATGTCCTGAGATATTTGAAGGGCACATCTGAGTATGGATTATGGTACAGACAGACAGATGAGGTCAATTTGCATGGCTTCACGGATGCAGATTGGGCAGGCAGCCCAACGGACAGAAAGAGCACATCAGGAGGGATCTTTAGTATCGGGTCTACAGTTGTTTCTTGGTACAGTAGGAAACAGAGATCTATGGCACTCAGTTCAGCGGAAGCAGAATACATTGCAGCAAGTCAAGCTGCATGTGAGGCTATCTGGATGAGGAAGATCTTGGTTGGTTTGTTTGGTTCTCATTTAGATCCGACAGTGATTTATTGTGATAATCAAAGTTGCATTAAACTCTCGATTAATCCTGTGTTTCGTGACAGATCTAAACATATAGATATCCGGTATCATCATCTTAGAGATTGTGTGCAGCGGAAGATCATGTTGCTTCAATACATTCCTATGGAAGATCAGGATGTCGACATTTTGACGAAGGCGCTCACCAGGAGAAAATTCGAATATCATAGAGACAGGATTGGGGTGAAGGATAATCCCTTTCTTGTTGAGAGGGAGTGTTGAAAAGTCAACAAGAAACATGTGTCTAATTTACTTTTCCCTTAATTAAATTAGACAATAAATATTAATCTATTATCTCATTCATAACTGAGTGATTTGGAATTGTAACAGAATTATAAGTGTAGTTAAGTGAGTTAATATCAGTTGTACTAGTTGTAACTAAACATGCACTAGTGAGAGTTCATTTAATCAGTGAACTCACATGCAACTGAAGATTCGCCACGGTTAACTACATGCATGTCAGTTCCAATGGAGATCCAGTTGAGATAACAGGTGAAAGGGACCATTTGGCTATCAGTTGTGATTTGTTCACACATGCAGTGAATATGCTTATGAGCATGTGCAAATGAGGCAATTGTATTCATTCGATTCATTGTGAGAATTCAGATTGCAGAGATTGTGCAGAGGAGGCAGGTTGTCTGGATACAGGAATTGGCGCATGTATTTGCTAATTTGTGTATGACAATGTGAGACGATTGTATTGTACTGAGAGCTCTTAGATTAGAGTTTTGTATGAGATTGTTTCATGATTCATGATATACATAATATATGATAGTGGGGTTTTTAGCTTTACGCTTTCCCGATAAAACTTTTGTGTTGTGTGTTATTGATATTTCACTTTGTGCATTGTGGTTGTGATCGTGGTTTAATTGCTTCCACAATAATAATAGTAGAAGCGATTCTATATTTAACAAGTGGCGGAAATTGTTAGATCAGGAGAATCGCAGGAATACATTAATTTGTATTGAAATTTCTACATAAACTACTACCAAGAATTCTCTTTCAGTAATTGTGTAATTTAACTCAGTAGGAGCCATTTTCTTGCTGATATAGTAGATAGCATAGGGTTTTTTGTCCTCCTGTTGCTCTAGTACTGCACCAATTGCAGTGTCTGAGGAATCTGAAGAAATGTGAAAAGGCAGAGCCCAATTGGGCCCTCTCAAGATGGGCGTTGTGGATAATTTTTGTTTCAGATCTGCAAAAGACAATTCACAGTTGTCAGTCCAACGAAAGTCAACATATTTTGTTAGTAGAAAAAACAATATAGAGGCAAGTTTAGAGAATTTTTTAATGAATCTCCTGTAATACCCGGCGCGCCCTAAAAAACGTCTTACCTCTTTCTGAGTTGATGGAGTTGGAATGTCCAAAATTACCTAGATTTTGGCTGGATCTACCTGAATCCCTACATAAGAGATGAAGTGTCCCAACACTACCCCTTCGCGTATCATCATATGGAACTTTTCTGTACTTAAAGAAAGATGATATTGTCTACATATTTTGAGCACTTTTTCCAGATTAGACAAAGTTTCTTCGAAATCAGTACCATAAGGTTTAAAGTCATCCATGAATATTTCCATACATTCATTCACCATATCAGAGAAAATACCAATCACAACTCTCTGGAAAGTGGCTGGTGCATTACACAAGCCAAATGGGAGAACCTTGTAGGAAAATATACCCCAAGGGATGGTAAAGGTGGTATTAACTTGGTCCTGTGGGGTAATTTGTATCTGGTTATAGCCATTGAATCCATCTAGGAAAGAAAAAAAAAATCCGGCTAGGTTGTCTAAAACCTTATCAATAAATGGCAGAGGGAAATGATCCTTCTACGTGGCTTTATTCAGGGCTCTATAGACCACACACACTCTCCACTTACCATTATTTTTAGGCACAATAACCAACAGTGATACCCACTCACTGTCTGATATAGGATAGATGAATCCGGCGTTGAGAAGTTTCTGAATTTCTTCCTTAACAATTTCTTTAAGGTTTGGGTTCATCCTCCTTTGCGGTTGGCAAATGGGTCAGCATTCTTCTTTGATGTATATATGGTGGGTGCATAGTTCAGAGGGAATGCCTTTCATATCCATGTAATCCTAGGCAAATGCTTCTTTATGTACAGTCTGCAATTTCATCAATCGGCGAGTTTCAACAGTGGAGAGATCGGGATTGATGTTCAAGGTTTTTCCAGGTTTGACTTCCACATCGACGCTCTTAGAACTGACTCTAGGAAATAATTCAGTTGTTGTTGTTTCGTCATCTGCTGTTACAGCGGCTATAGTTACAGCTGAATCAATTTGATTGTCAGTGGTTTTTGAGAACATTTCCGAGTTCATTTTTGCCTGGGCCATAGGGTCAAAGACTCTGATCAACTGGTGGTGCGTGTTCTGTGTAGCAGCAGAGGGGTCACAAATAAAGCAATTGATTAATTCATCCTCCGTCTCATCTTTGAAACTCAAGGCCTTTCCTATAGTTAGCACAGGCATAGCACTTCCATCCTCGGTGTCCATCCATAGAGAATTTGCAGGTTCTGCACTGGGTGTAGCATGAGGATACAAGATAAGTTTTTTTGTGTCATAACCATCAGAGATGGTCATGGAACTAGATCTGCAACCAATGAAAGCATCAATTGTAGCTAACCATGGTCGTCCCAGAATTAGAGGATGGCCTCCCAGATGAGATTTGGGTTTCAAAACGACAAAATCAGCAAGATACTCCCATGAGTCCACTAAAATGACTAGATCATCGATTACTCCTTCTAGACTGATGGTAGAGCGATCAACTAATTCTAGAACAGTAGGAGTAGGTCGGATATGTGTTCTGATTTGTAGCAACTGTGTAGTTTCTATTGGCATTATGTTAATTGTTGCCCCTAAGTCAACTAGTACATGTGGAATAATGTATGTCCAATTTTAACAGTTACTGTACGGTTTCCTGGGTCGCCGTATTTAATAGGTGGAGTTTTGCCTAACATCAGCTCAGAAAAATCCCCCACTACATGCACTGTGAGGGGATCTTTAGGTTTTCATCCAGGTTTTCTGATACAGAGGTCCCTCACAGTCTTGGCATAAATAGGGACATCCCTTATCACTTGCAGTAGTGGAATATTAACATGTAGATTTTGCAATTCTCCTAGGAGATTGAAAGATGGTAATTCCACAGGCTTGGTAATTTTCAGTCTTTCAGGGAATGGTGGGTCTGATGATTCTATAATAGGCTGGTCAATTTCTTCTGTATCAGCAGATGATCTCTCCCCTGATTCCTTATCTGATTCTGAAGATGGAGCATCTTCAATTATTGGCTCAACTATTCTCCCTGATCTTAATTTTATTTCATCACAAGGCATAGGAGTAATAGATAAGGTTGGCACATTATGTATGTCTATGTTCTGAACGGCCTTATTACTTGGGTTTGGGTTAGGTTGCATAGGCATCTGAGGTCATGAGGGAGGATTGTTTGGTGAGGCATTGGGAGGCAATTGCAGTTGTTGCTGCTGGTACGGGGGTTGGAACTGTTGTTGATAGGGGTTCAGTTGGTGATGGCTTTGATAATTGAGTTGTTGTTGAGGGCCTCTCCCGTATGGGTTCCATTGCTCATAGTGATTTTGTTGTTGGGGCATAGGTAACCATGCATTGGGATCCTGATAAGAGGGTGGCATTTGATTTTGAGGGGGGGCATTCGTCTGGCCATATGGTAGTTTATTGTTCCAATAATTAAATGTTGGAGGAGAGAATTGAGAGTTCATACCTTGACCTCTTGGATACCATTGTCTTCTTTGTGTTATTAGATAGTCAGCCTCTACTTCCTCATTAGTTGCCTTCATTGATGCTTTTACACCTGGTAGAGAGGGACATTGGTCAGTGGCATGGTCTAATTCACAAATAAGGAATACCTGGACACTGTTCAGTGGGCACTCCCTTGGTGGATGTTTCTTTCTGCATTTCGGACAAAAAATGCACAATGCTTGCTCTAATTCTGCTTGTTTTTGTTTGAACTGCAAAGTATCCATTTGTGAGGCAAAAGAGTTAATCATCTATGTTTTGAAATTTTCTAACATATTACCTATTTCTGCTCTTGTTGCTCCTCCATTGGCTGATTTTTTTACCCTTGAAAAAGTGGTATCCTTGGTAGATGACTTATTCCTTGTAGATCCTCGAGAACATCTTTTGCAGAGATCTACAATGTCCTCATAGGATTCCTTAGATATATCTCCCTTGCTAAGAATATTCAACATATCTAAACAATCTTCTCTAACTCCTTTTAGCAAAATGGTTTTCAGAATGTCCTTACTCACATCTGGATGTCCGGACCTTTGTAGATTATATTGGAGTCACTCCACAAATTCTTCAAGGGTCTCGTCCTCCTTCTATGACATCTTGAATAGTTCCTCTCTTCATTCCCTTGTTTGACAATAGTCTTGGTATTTGTTCAGGAAAAGCTACCTCATTTGTACCCATGTTGAAATGTTTTCTCCTCCAAGGCTCATGAACCATCTTAATGCATTACCCTTTAATGTAGCTGGAAACAATTTAAGCTTATGCGCAGTGGTAGTGTAGTCATAGATTCTACACAAAATGTCAAATTCAAACAGAAACTCATCCGGATCTTCAGTAGATAATCCATGAAAATTTGGGAGAGCTGAGAGAGGTATGTTTTTCATAGGAGACATCCCTCGTGTGGGAACATTAGAAATAGGAAAAACCAGGGTAGAGATAGTATTTTCATTGTTTACCTGATCCTCGTTGTTCTGTGGATTCTCTTGGTAGAGCTCTTCTTCATTATCTCCTTGATTCTCCATATGTGCTCTTTCTCTCCAAACAACGTCTCACTCTTCTTTAGTGACTATCCGACCATTGATCTGATAAACAACTTCTTCTAGATTTTCCCTGTTCGAGGCTATACTTCCTTGATCTTCAATGTTCTCCAGTGTTGCTTGCTAATTTGTTGGTGACAAATCTTCAGCTTCGACTTCAACTTCAACTTCATCCCTTGATGAGAACGATGTTTCGAGAAGGGGTATTTCTGTTGACTGTGGATCACATCTTCTTGGAGGATTTGCAGGGCGAAAAATGGATCCTGAAGAAGAATCTGCTCTGGCTATAATATCATCAACAATGGTTTGTCTTCCCAGTATGTTAGGATTTCTTCCTCCATGTCCTCTGGTACCTGTAAGGTTAGTATTTTGGGGGATTCGTTCTCGCGTTTCATGATATATGCAAACTATTCATTCCTAAGAAATAAAACTAATGTGCTTACCAAAATCTATAATTATCTTCCCCCGCAACGGCGCCAAAATGTTCGGCACTTTAATTGCCTAATTGAATAGAAAATCAAAGTGGTCAATATAAATTGTCAACCCAGGGAAGTCTGTTATTTCAAGATAATTGTGCACGGTCTATGCTAGATTATGAAAGCATCTCTAATCTAATTGTAGTAGGGAAGTTTAAAAAAAAAAAAAACATTATCACTGACACAGTTGTGTTGATACAGCTGGAGTTCTACAGATTTGAAATCATAATTGCAATCTAAACTGATGAATGTATAAGAACCCTGGATTGCCTACTCTAATCTAACTTTCTAATTTACTTTTGCAGGAAGAAGTTCTATACTATTTACAGAAAGGAAATCTACTTATTGCAAGAAGGTACTTCACACTTTTATTTCTCGGAAACAAGATTTTAACCTAATGCAGAAAAAGGGAAAGCAATTCTCCAGCAATGTTCAACAATCGACTTATAATTCTCATTAGACAAGTTTATGCGCATCTAACAAGAAGGGACTAAACTGTAACATCAGTTGTATTCTAGAAATGTCTAACAGTTAAATCATTCACATTTAAAACAACTAATATAGAATTCAAAACGAAGAGGAATCAGTGAGGAAGGTGGGCCCTTTCCTTCTCACCGAATCCACTCAAAGAAATAGGTTACAGTCTGCTAAAGGAATTCAATCCACTCTTTCATTCAATTGCCAAAAATGTCTATGTACAATAAGTGTTCTTTTCTTTCTCCAGTCAAAAAAAAAAAACTCCTTTTCATTACAAAAACTCTGCTATTTAAAGTCAGAGTCATTCAGTAGAACATAAACAGAACAGTCTTGAGAATCCTCGATTCTCAAGATGTTCGTTTGATATCATTAATACAAAATCTAGAACTCTCCTTGATCAACATCATGAGCCAGCATATCTAATTAATAGGTGGTGCAACAGTCATATAACAACAGGACTGGTGGTGTCCGTTGTAACAGCTTGCAGGATTGGTGGCATCTGTTGCAACAGTCATGTAACAGCTTCCAAGATTGGCACATAGCTGTAACAGCAACGAGTTTCTCGAAGTGGGTTGTTCTAAGCATTTTGATCATTAGTTAAATCATTTCATGGGTAAAATATGTGAACGTTACCAATCAAACATGCTAAGTAAATGAAAATATAAAAGCGAGATGAATAGTTCATACCTTGGGGAAAAGGGTCTTAGTACTCATTATAATAGTCATTTAGCTTAGGAATGAGAAGGTTGAATGGGCAAAAGATGTAGTGAAAAAGGGACATTTATGGGTCCTAACACCCAGGTGAGAATATTTCCTAGGCTCTCGATGGTGTATATTTTTTCAAGACTGGGTTCTTGAACCTCCTCCATGTGTTCCGAAGCTCCGACCTCTATTTGTTGCTCATAGGGAGGTTGAGTATCGGTTGAAATTGAAGAGTCATGGGTAGGCTTGGTACTTAATTGATAATCGGTCGTTGAGATTTCGATTTCTTGTTGTGGAGCTTCTTCTTCTAAAACTAGAACATGGTTGTATCCTGAGAAACCATCCAGCAGGGAGAAAATCTCAGAGCCAGACACGGTTTGCAAGAGTTGCTCCATTGGTGGGACTGGGTAATTGTCCTTTTCTGAAGCTCTGTTGAGGTTTTTGAAATCTACACATAAGAGGATCTCCCTCTACCCATGCAGAGTGTCTAACTTGGAAGATAATTTTTGCATCTAGTAGTTTCTTTAACTTCTGACACGTGAGAGGTTCCAGGGATGAGTGTTATTTCTGGATCTTCTGTTGGAAGGGTTTTACTTCAGGCTTTAACGTGATAGTGTGTTGAATGATACAGGTATCATAAGTTTTCATATCTCGGTAGGACCATGCAAAAACATCTTGATACTGTCTGGAAAGTTTGAGATAGGCCGTCCTTTCCTCTTTAGATATTGTCTTGCCAAGATTTATATTTTTGGGGTTTTCAGGGGTTCCTAAATTTATAGTTTTGTGCATGGGACAAGAACTCCCCGTCTTTGCGTTCTTTGACCCTTTAAATCTTTCCCTTAGGTCAAAAAGGTTTTCTAAATTAGCTATTCACTTCAATATCGTGTGAGACCTTGGTTTGTCAGTCGGTTGATCTGTCTGAGGATCTGTTTCTACTGGTTGTTCCTGGAATACTTCATCATCAATAGCCAAGTCTTTAAAATTATCCTGATTGGCCAAAAAATTTATAATCTATTCATCTCCTTCAAAGACCTTCCAATTAGAAATATTGTTGGGCACCGATGGACTGTAGAGTAACTCCACAGTGAACCGGGAGGCTTCACAATATTCTAGAGGTGATAGCCTTGAGGCAGCAGTGGCCAGAGAATCAACAAGAATGTTGTTTGTTCTGGGGATTGCTGTAATGTTACAGGCTTCAAAATGCTCTATTAGCTTGTGCACTTCCTGCTAGTAATTCCTCAGGTGTGGAGAGTTGCAATGTATAGTGTTCCTTACTTGTCTAATGATGATTTCAGAGTCTCTGAAAACCTTTAATTCTTTAACTTTTAAGTCCATGGATTTCTTTAGCCCTTGTATTAGAGCTTCATACTCGGCGGTGTTGTTTGTGCATTCGAATTCTAGTCTACAAGACAGGAAATGTCGTTTACTTTTTGGATCAACGAGAATGCACCCTGCCCTTGACCCTTCTTGCAATTTAGATCCATCAAAGTATAACGTCCAAACTTGTGGGCAAAACCTATCAGCTTCCTCTAATGCAGGTTCTTGACAGAAGAGGATTTCCTCTGTCGGCATCGACAGTTTCTCTTGTAAGATCATTTCAGAGTTTTGAGTAAGAGGGACATCAGATGGGAGGGGGGAGAAATTCTCGAAATCGAAGTCACAGGAATAATTACCTAGCACGGGGTAATCTATCGATGAGGGTTCATTGAGGGTTTCTAAGTCAGTAATAGTGTGTTTTAGATATCTTTCCCTATCGATCCTGATCATATTCGTGTGTCCCTTTAATGGCAGCCAAAGGTGAGCCCACTCTGTACTAAAGTATCCATTTAACTTCTCAGACTAATCTCGACTCAATAATAACCCATAAGCTTATGGGATATCTACTACAATGATGTCAATTAATTGCACAAATTTAGGGTGTGTCGTTATTCTGATCATTACATCTTTGAGTTCTCCCGTGACCTTCACCTGGGTTCTGTCTAGCTGTATCACATGTTTATCACTTTTGAGAGGGACTGCATTTAATGTTTTGCAAATATACAATGACATAACATTGGAGGATGCTCTTGAGTCAACCAAACAATTATGGAGGTTTCTGATGAAGACTTCAAACGTCAAGAGGAACGGTGAGACAAAAGGTTTTCCCTTCTTATCCTCAGAGCATGTGTTCACATTTGGTATATTTCTTAGATTTGTGGGGGTTAGATTTCCTCCTTGGCCAGTGCTTGTATACACCCTTGATTTTCATGTATACAATCTTGTGAAAAAAATACACCATGGTTTATAGTTTGTCTTCCTTTAGGCATGAGATGGAAGGCCAAGACTATTTCTATGGGTGTAGTAGAACATTCTTGTTTCTCTCTTAATTGACATGTAATTTTATAAGATTGTTTAATTTACTTTTCCTTTAAAGGAAACCATCTTATATATTCATACTTTATTAGTTGCTTCTCTTCAAGTTAGTAGGGACTATAGTAATTGATTCTTTGTTTTGATATTAGTTTGGCACATAAATCAATATATTTTTATTTTTTTAATTTTAAGTTTTGATAAATTATACATTTCTTCTCATCCCATTTCATGTTTTTACTGTTACTTTTAAGTTTGAGGCTTTCTTTGGCCTCTTCCCGGGGTAAAGCCCATGCATTTCCCACCAACATATATTTTTTTTTTGTTTGTTAATTTGTGCGGGACCTGTTGGCTACGCGATTAACCTGTGGCTTGAGAAACCGCGACTCAGGGGCATCTAAGCCATCAAAATCACCCGGGGATCTCACCCGGCCTGAGCCACACCAACCCTTAACATGGTTGGATTTTTTGTCCCCACAGGTTTTGAACCGGTGACTTTAACATCACGGAGTGACTTAACAACACACTCTGTCACCGACTGTCCTACACCTCGGGAACTTCCCACCAATATCTTACCTTAAACTTAGTAAAGCAAATAATCAAGAAGAAATGGGAATTAATGCTTAGTGTTTACCACAGTTAGCATTAATTCCCAACATTAAATGCTTAGTGTTTACCGCATGCATAAAACATAGTCCATAACCCATTGTTTTGGTGTTTCTAGTTAGTTGCCAACCGCCCTTGACTTCCACCTCCACTTGGTCACTTTCATGTCTTCCACCTGAATAGAGTCGGTCGACCCTAGGCTATTACATAGATCCACTGTCATGGAGGCATTCCATGTTCCCTCTCTTCACCTAGTTGATTCCCCCTTCCTCCCACTATTTCTTGGCGTGTGCTCTGGCTAATGCTACTTACAACCAAAGTTTCTTAGCATGTGCTTGGCTGCTGTTGACTCCCTATCTATCAACTCTGCATGCTCCCCCTGTATCTGTAACACACCCAGGATAGGCAAAAAAAAAAAAAAAAAATCGTCCTCCTTACAGGAACAAATCCTATCTCTCTACAAGTTCTAATTTGGACCATCGGGGAACCAACCCGATCTTCCTGTCAAGGATCCCCAATTTTGAAGCCAAATGACTCTCTGAGACCTTGATGGTCTTGTTCTGTAATTAAACACAGAACCTTTTGGCTCCTTGGTGCAGGTTTAATGGCACCCACGACCTTCCCTTTCGCTCCCTTGCAAAATATCTGAGTATTGGGCATTAGCTCCTTTTCTGGATAAGCCCCCTCTTGATGTGACCTTGGGAAATGACCTTACGAGACTGCACAATTGCAGATGCAGCCAAAGGCAGTTTGAATAAAACTTCTTTTCAGCCCACAATTCTCCTCGAGCCTTCGCGTGACCTCTTTTCAAAACCACAGTTTGAATTGCGACCCGCCCTCAACTTTTTATCGTCCGCGCAACTCCTATCCCCGCAATGCTATGGGACCATCGTTCTCCTGATCTTGACGGTACTTCTAAAACTAGTGGTTCTGATCTGCCCCTCTTAGACCTACGACTCAGATCTGACTCAAATTTTTCATGCTTCAAATTATTGCTTCACATCCAACTCCAGATTTTTCATATTACTTTATTTCATTCGACGAGGAGTTGTCATCACGCGATGGGATTGGGCGAGGCACCATGAGGAAGCAAATTAATTTGCCAAAGTCACTGGATTCTTATGAAATTCTGAACAATTTTTAATGATCTTGTTAGATTTAAAACTGGGGAACAATCCAATTTCATCGTCATATATGAATTTGGATAATAATTATCATAAGCTTATCCTTATACCCTTAAAAGCATAATGCTCTTAAAGCATGGAAATGAAACATCAAAGTAATTAATGAAACATCAAAGTAATTGGAGTCATTATGTTGTTTAAAGATCTTTGGATTTTGTTTTTGGATAGAAAATAAATACTTCATAGTTTCTTTTTTATCCCACATCTAAAATCTAATCATATCTCACATTGACTATATTGACCTAAGCCATTCCTTTAACATTCCTTTATGATAAATAGTTGTGTTGTTGAAATGACTCTATGTATCTTGTAGACAAAGGAGACACGAGTCATCTTCTACATGAGGGATTAGATTCCTTCATGGGTGCTTTAGACTTGTTGTGGTTCTTTCATGGTTGCTTTAGACTCATATTATTTCTCATCCATTCACTAATGGTTTCCTTTCTTTCTAAGAAAGGTTATTGTAAAAATCATCTTACATGGAGTGCTAATGATTGCTTTAGTTTTCAGTGGTATAACTTGTGGTAATTCTTTTTTTGTGTTTGATTGTATGGCAGGGTGAAATCCCTAGTGAATTTGAAGGATACACCACTGATCTATTTTTCTATGTGAGGGTAGGATTTTTGTATGTGGCAGGGTGAAATCCATGGTGGCTTTGAATGGTAAGTTAATGATCTTCCATTTGGAGATGGTGAAATCCATGGTGGCTTTGAATGGTACGTTAATGATATTTCATTTGGAGATGGAGGACGTTGATGTGGCTTTCAAGCTAAAGACTCTTTGAGTTCGAGGGAGGGTTTGTACATATACCTTCCCACATAACTGCTACTCATCCTTTTAAAATGATTGATAATAGTTATTGTTACATGTAATATTTCAAAAATTCTTTGAAATTCAAGTTTTTAATCTTTTTGTTAGCTTTGAAACTATTTCCGTGAATGTTTTCACTAACATCCCATGAATGATTATTTTATGAACCTTATATTAGTGTTAAAGAGTTTTGATGTAATGCTTCTGATTGAATAAAACAATCCTTGTTTTTTTAGTGATTGGAAATACTTCTTTTACTCACAAGTAGTAGAAGTTTATTGTTGGCTTTCTATCACTAATTTATCATCACGAACATTCTAGCTTTGTGAGCAATAGAAATGATATGATGTTTTTTTTACACTATATCCATAATAACTCACAAGATTGAAGCACTGTAATTACTAAACTAGTACGACCTACAAAGCATTGCAATGACTAGATCAATACAACCTACAAATTAACAACATTATCTATTTATATAATTTAATATTTTTTCTTTTAGTAAATTAATACAAATTGAAAACATTATCTATTCAAAATGTAACTCTTGGATGTAACTCTTAACAAAATGTCTATACTCATGGAAAGTGTTACACTTAAAAGGGATCTACACATAATCACCTATGATGTCCATGTTAAACCAAGAGTAATCACTGCATTATTTAGAGTAGGAAATGCCCCAAATTTCGATATTTATTGATGTGTTATTGTTTTTTTAGGATATCAAAATTATTATATTAATTTTGTACAATAAAAGATACAAGCATTCCTCACTTTACCTTTCCTTGAGGAAACTAGGTCTATAATGGGTCAAAAAAATATCAGTGTTTATCTTAAAGGTATAACTGGGATAATGTCCATGAACCCCAAAAATAAAGTCTTATGTATGTTCATATATTTCTTATGTTGTTCTAATCTTATAACTAGATTCTATGCATAACAAGATGGTGAAGCATAATCCAATAAACTAGCTAGCATGATAATAGTAATAATTCTTTTGATAATTATCCTAATAGAGAATATACTTTTAGTGATATATATCATAAAGGAAAAGACAAAAAGAGAATTTAGATCAAACACTATGGCACATTTTCCTTAGCTTTAGAATCTAAGTCCACATATATATGATTTTGGGGTTATAAAGGGTCTATGTGGTTGGGGCCTTGTCTTCTTGATATTTGTCCTAAGCCATTGCTTTCATGTCTCAAAGGGATTTAACCAAAGCCTCATATTTGTGGTTCATGTAGTTTAGTTTATCAAGAATGGCTTTATGTTGAGTACATCGTTCCCTGATCAATTATTGAGTTGGTGTGGCAATAAAGGTCAATTTGATTGAAATACTTTGTGTCTTGGGTATGAAAGAATCTTGTATTAGGTATACAATCATTGATAGTACCATCTATGTCCTCAAAATAAGTGTTTCCTTCTCTCTTCATTTCCTTCTACTACATTCTTTCTACCTCCGCATTAATATTGGGTGGGATCCTCCCATGATATCTTAAGGAAAATTCCTTGGCCTCCATTTCAACTTCAGTTTATTTGTTGGAAGAATTACCCTTGTTGGGGTTCTTGAATGTCCATGACATTCCTTCATGGGTACACCTTGATGTTTTTGTATCTACCATTGTCAATTTATCTACCTTAAGTTGAACATTCAAACTTGGAAATTAAGTTTGTTCCTTATTTAGACTACAAGCAAAGAACTATACTATGCCTTGAATTCCTCTCTCACTACCTTTAGAGCATATGGTAGGGTCAAATTCTTTAGCTTGAGCTAAAGAATGTCATCCTCCTCTAGTAGACAAAATTGCAATTTCCCCCTATTCCCTGTAGATCTCACCTCCTTTGGGTGTCCATTTCACTAAAATCCCCTTCACCATGAACCAATCCCTTACCCTACCTTTCTCATAATCAGGGTCCTAACCAGATAGGGAGATGGCCTTATTAGAGTTGCTTGAAAAAATCTAGATCAATGCTACTCTATCCTAAACCAGGGAAGGTCTTAATGCTAGCTAGGGTAGCGAGAAGAATAATGATGAAACACAAGCCATGGAAACCAAAGACATAACTTCCATGCAAATCATTTATAGAAGATCCCATAGTGATATTGATCCTTTTATCCATGATATTTGTAATAAGTGGAGAAAATGGATATCATTTTAAAGGATTGATGGGGTAGATTGAGGTATTCTCCCTTTTCCTTCCCCTTCAAAACACACACTTTGGCATAATAACACGTGTACCCCACCTGTATCTTGAAGGGACCATCGTAAATTCTACCTTCATCTCCCTTCCCATACAGCGTATCTAGGTTATCTATTAGTGTGTTTTTACAACTAATCACCATCTACTATTTTTGTAAAGAAAAATATAATACCCACTTTTTATTTGACTTTGTATCTTTGAGGGTATTTTAAGAGAACACTTGTTTTGTTTGCCATAGATAGTGCTCTTCAATTCTCTCCAAAGTAATCACAGTTCTTTTTTGGAAATTCTAGTACCATGAAAAATCAAAATAAACAAAAACAAGGTGAGATGCAAAGGGAAACATGTCCCTTCCAATGGACAAAGTCCATTAGAGCAGTTTGTTTGAAAAAACAAGGTATTATAACAAGTTCAAGGGCTCTCTTGCATGAACTAGTGAGTGCAGATATTTAGTGAAGACTAGGTAGGATCAAAAAAATTAACATTATTAAGCACACACTTTTCTAAGAAGATTGGTACATCAAAAACACCTTCACGAAATTTTGGAAAAACTAAGATGCACCTGATATGTTAAATGCACTAAGGCACTGGTATCTATGAAAAAATGAAAACAAATGTAGTTTTAACCACTTTAAGACCATCCTTCTTTTCTAATTCTGTAAAGTGAAGTGGATCTTATTTCTCTAATACTATATGATAAATATTGACATCATCACTTCACATGTTTTTCCCTTTGCAAAATAAATCCAGGTATGTTGATCCTATGCTAATTTGTAGTGGTTGTGCTTTGTGTTTTCATTTGATTTTAATCGTTGTTTCAACTTGAGATGCCTTGACTTTCTACGTGCATATATAGACTTTAATTCATATTTTGGAATGTACATTTCACGTATAGTTGTGGTTGGTGATATGTTACGCGTGTCATGCATGTCATTGCTTGAAGCTTGGATGAGATATTAAAGTTTTAATTTGAAATATTAAAACTAGAGTCTTCCATAACCTCTATAAATATGAGGCAGATGTATCTGTTTTGATGATTGAGCAATAAAGAAATTGTTTGTCTGTTATTCTTCTGTATTCATTTGGTTATGCTCTCTTCAATTCTCTTTTAACCTATTTCATTTACAAACAAATTCTAATTGACATATTTCATTTACAAGCAAACCCTAATTTTAACAAAACCCATAATTATCGTTTTAAAATGAAATAGTATGCTGATATAGTTTCACCTTACAGTGACTGATCCAGGGACCTGTAGCAGTGAGCAAGCAGAAAATACGTATAGTGTAGAGGTCTACCCATGGGAAGCTCACAGTTGAGAAACATGTGGAACAAACGAGAAGCATGTTACTGTATAAATTTACGTAGATTATTATTCCAATGAAAGGCTCACGTTGCTTTAAAAAAAACCTATGTTCCCATCGATCCAAAAGAGAATAAATTTTATAACTCCAAATTTAAAATAAATATTTTATAGAAAAATTACATTTATGTTGAAAAATCATGACTTCATGGAAAATAGTCATTACAATTGTGAATCAATCACAAATAGTAATACCAACTAGCACAGCCACAATTACGTGGCTGATTAACGTCGAAAGGCATATTAAAACGAAACGTTGCCAGCACAGAAATGAAACTAGGCCACCACTCTATGAGATTATCTTAACATTTTTTAAGCACAGAAACGTGGCCACCACTCTATGTGATTATCTTAATATTTTTTAATCAGGTAGACGTGGCAATAAGTTAGTGAACATGATAATTTTTAAACACTATTAGGTAAATGTAAAAAAGTAAACATATAAACGGATGTCTTTATAACAACTCGGAAGTTAATGGATGAAATCAGAGCCATTCATTTATCGTGATGACTAAGAATATTCTAGGCATATTTAATCTCGTCCATAGAAAACGTATTAAAAACTAAAAACCTATTAAATGTGCCCATTGTCAATAGGTGTACGTCTTTTAGCGTAATTAACATTGTGAATCGATCACAAACACATACATCAAACAGTAAAGAAAAGTAGAATATAGGAAAACCATTATCCCTAATAACACACTTCTATTTCGAATGGTATGGCAGAGGAAATTTTTGCACTTCTGAAACGAAGATGGGTTCTATTGGTCATGGAAATTTGAGGGAACTTTGACACGCCATTTTAACTAATGTAATACATAGGATTGGGAAGCTTGAACGAGCGTGATGCTGCGTAGGGTCCCGATAGATCGCTCCACTGGTCGCCCACACTTCCCCATAAACGATAGCCTTTCTTCACCAGTTCTGCCCTCTTCTCCGGCTTGTACACACCCACCGGGCTACCCTGTTCGTTCACCCCCTTGCAATCCAAACATTCTGTATATATTATTTCTTATTCATTCTAATGAGATCTATAGATAAATAGCAATAACATAAATATATGGATTTTTACCTCAATAGCACACCAAACCAGTCCTTGTAGCCGGCCTGAAATAGATTATGGGTCATTATATTCCTTTGAGATTCGTCTCGGCGAGTTAGAAGAAAAATGTTGAAACCCCAAGCTAACAAATGGTTATAAAGTAGTAGAGACGATGGCAGCGTAGGCGCTTTCATCTCTAATACCCAGGCATCAAATGTTCAAATGTTGTCGAATTGAAAGCCTCGCCCCTATTCAAAAAACAATAAAACAATCGTCATTCATATCTTAATAATTTTAAAAGGAATAAGCATGTGTTGATCTGCCCCGAGCCCGCAGTAATGACCTTCCCTACCACACTGTTATAGTCTTCCACCCTTGGTTATCCAATATGAAATGTGCGGATAGTCAGCAAATGAAACGGGTGGACAACTGAGGAAAGTCAAAAAATGAAATCTGTAGACAGCTGAGTAAATTTGGAAATCCAGACGTGGTAATCCCAAAGGTTAATCATTTAAACGTGGAAATCATATACTACTACAGTAATTTCTAAATAAGATTAGGTAAATGTTAAAAAGTAAACAGGTTAACGGATGCATTCAAAAATACAAGGAAGTTATGAAGAGTAAATCACATTCATTGATTTGGGAGGAGGACTAAGAACATGCCACCATCTTCAATTGCTAGCCATCAGATTAAAATTTTAGATTAAAAGGTGATTAATTGTGCCCATTACCAATAGATGTTTGAGTTTCAGTAACTCGTCTGGTATTCCATATGATTATCATTATTTATGTATTACTATCTCAATTCGGTTATTGCGTTGTAGATTGTACAAAACCTCATGGAACCACAAAGGAGTATCAGATGGTTGGGGTTATTTCTTGGGCACATGTTGCAGATTATGCAGAGGGAAGCACATGAGATTATCGTATGGGATTTGGAAACACAATATTCTTGAGACTGTGTATTGCATGGCCTACAAGAAAATAAATAAAACTACGACAAATTAAATAATTAAAGTGTCAGGTGTTAAGCTAAAAGACAATAAAACTACGACAAATTAAATAATTAAAGTGTCAGGTGTTAAGCTATAAGACAAATCTGAGTTAACTATAACTCACAAGCTGCTAGGTGTATCCCTGTATCTCTACATGTTCAGGTGTTTGATAATGCTATAGTTGGTAAGCGGATTGAACTACCCAAAAATATAACACGTTTAATACCTTCACCCACACTCCAACAAAAAGATATGTGTGTTGTCTATTCAGCTCTGGGTTAAAAATGGGTTCACTTTGTCCAAAAAATTCACTCTACGGAGAATTCAACAGAAAAGGTGAGAATATTGATGGGTTTCAAACTGGTTACGATGGAGGTGATAGAAATCTGGTTCTCATCTTTTATGAGGCAAGTTCTATGGTAAAGGGAATTAATTTGTAGGTTGCTTGTGGGCTCATAGTTGAAGGAACTCAAGATGGCGTAACATTTCCCTCGAGATCTCGGTTTGGATGTTGTGTAGAGTCCTCCGATCTGAGAGAGAATTTTATCAATCGTACGAGAAGGAATATGCAATGATGAGGAACCAACAGATATAATTTCTTTGTTCCAAGATTTTTCCTTATTGACCCTGATTGACTGCACTTCCATGGTCGGCTTAAACTCGGTTCTTTGTGATGAATGGACCTTTCCTTTCATACTCCCATGATGTATAACCCATAAGTTTCTTTGGTCTAGAGTTGGCTATCCATGACAATGGGAATTTAAACGGGTCTAGTAAGGTTTCACGTGGCACTGAGTTTCCAGTATCAACCTCTGCACCGTCCTTTCCAAAATAAAGTTCCTCTCGATACCACCGTGAAATATGACATATATAGGCTTTGGTCCATTAATCCATACTTGAGTTTGGCACAATATTTCCCATACATCATCCTCTTCCTCTTGGTTTACCATGGCTTTGGGTCCCACTGGGTTTGTGACCACTTCTTTCTTCTCTTGTTGTGTGGGTTGCACCATCAGGCTCTTTCCCTTGTTGCTCCAACATTCTTCTGCAAAGTGAGAAGTCAAATTATCATAATATAGGATGCCAAGTCTTGGAGTATACATTCATATTTTAAGAAAGAAATTAATGGAGTTTCACCGCAACAAGGTTTTACATATTTCCCATTTTGTTGCGCCTTACATTTCAAGAGGGATTAAAGTACTGATGTCATTACTAGTCACAATTCAAAGCAATGACAATTTTATGTGCATGATTTATTTTCATTAGGAAGAGTTAAAAGGAATAAATTTATTTATACTGTAATAAGGCCAAGGCGACCATGGCTACGTCTAAACCAACCAGGTAAGAAAAAGATCTAATATTGCTTCATTTATTAGTTCTAAGAATAATTTCTTAGTATCAATTGTCTTAACAATTAGCAGTTGAACAATGAATAGAATTGTCTCTCAAATTAATATTTTCTTAGACAATGCTTGCATATTTTGAGCACACAAAACTAAAACTTTGTTAGTAAATCACAACACCCTGTGCCTCCCGAAATGACAATCAAAACTTTAGAAAGTAAAACTGTGTTGAAAACAATAATGACATAAATCAAAGTTTTAACATCCATCTCTTTAGCTAAAACAAAATAGAATAGTACCATGAGATATTAGTTGCTCATTTTCATAAGCCCTAAGTACATAAATTATTTTATCAAATTCCAGGCTCGGTGATATTGTAATATCAGCAGGAATCGACTTTGTACAAGTACATAAATTATTTATCAAATTCCAGGCTCGGTGATATTGTAATATCAGTAGGAATCGACTTTGTACTTTTCTAACGTTTGTTTTTTTAAGACTTGAGACTTGTTTTTTTCACAAGCTGGAAGTTTGTTTACTGTAATTGTAAACTTGACCGAAAATAAAGGTTGGGTTGGAAGAAGAAAGCTCCAAAACTAGTAAAAAATGCAACTATGAACGTATGAGTATTGTTAGCATAAATTTGTATTGTTTGCATAAATTCCTCACCTATTTTTTTTTGTTTTAATTCTAGTTTTAGGAAGACTCTCCCCTCTTGTCTATCCTTGAAATTTAGTTGCAGTAGCTTAGTGCCACCTTGGGTGGTTTTCAGTTTCCTTTAGCCAGCTTGTTGAAGGATCATTTTGCTTCTCCCATGAGCATTATAGGTTCCTATTGTTGGTCGTCTTCATAGGGAAGATAGAAATTGTAACACCTTGTTTCCCTAGTTTGTAAATATAACTATATGGGCCAAGGAACTATGGAAAAATTAAAAGTGTGAATGTTTGATTTGATGGACCTTGTGTAAAAGGTCGATGAATGTAAATTCTGTTATTTTAATAGAAAATGGTTATGTGTTGCATGACTGCTGAAAGAGGGGATGTGCTAAGAAAAACCATAGAAATGTTATGAAAGGTGGTGGAGGGGACCATGAATGGTTGTGTTAACCTCCACCGAACCAGTACCATGCTAGAATTAATTTGCTCAGATCAGAACAACCCCCTGACCCAGGAATGAATTACAGTCGGGCTGGTAGGTGGGAAGACCTCCTCAAGAGTTAATGAGGGGATGGGGCATACAACCCATCTCCAAGGCCCTTGACCCTTCTTGCAATTTAGATCCATCAAAGTATAACATCCAAACTTGTGGGCAAAACCTATCAGCTTCCTCTAATGTAGGTTCTTGACAGAAGAGGATTTCCTCTGTCGTCGTCGACAATTTCTCTTGTAAGATCATTTCAGATTTTTGAGTAAGAGGGACATCAGATGGGAGGGGGGAGAAATTCCCGAAATCGAAGTCACAGGAATAGTTACCTAGCACGGGGTAATCTATCGATGAGGGTTCATTGAGGGTTTCTAAGTCAGTAATAATGTGTTTTAGATATCTTTCCCTATCGATCCTGATCATATTCGTGTGTCCCTTTAATGGCAGCCAAAGGTGAGCCCACTCTGTACTAAAGTATCCATTTAACTTCTCAGACTAATCTCGACTCAATAATAACCCATAAGCTTATGGGATATCTACTACAATGATGTCAATTAATTGCACAAATTTAGGGTGTGTCGTTATTCTGATCATTACATCTTTGAGTTCTCCCGTGACCTTCACCTGGGTTCTGTCTAGCTGTATCACATGTTTATCACTTTTGAGAGGGACTGCATTTAATGTTTTGCAAATATACAATGACATAACATTGGAGGATGCTCTTGAGTCAACCAAACAATTATGGAGGTTTCTGATGAAGACTTCAAACGTCAAGAGGAACGGTGAGACAAAAGGTTTTCCCTTCTTATCCTCAGAGCATGTGTTCACATTTGGTATATTTCTTAGATTTGTGGGGGTTAGATTTCCTCCTTGGCCAGTGCTTGT
>ML801888.1:38128-54486 GCA_009831015.1 Picea engelmannii | reverse complement strand
GGGATTTTCTATTGATTTCAATGCTTGTAACAAAAAGTCCTTTTGTTGAGGGATTCTACACATGTCCATGACCGATATATTTTCCTTCAGCTTCTTCAAATATTCTACTATGTTGTAGTCTATCTTGGGTGATTCTCGTGTATGGATGTTTATAGGGTTTCTTCGGGGAGAAAAAGGTGCTTTCGGGTGATCAGGAGCTGGTTTTCCTCCCGAAGTTTAGGTCGTAGTAAGGTCGTTTGAGACAGGTTGACCCCTACTTCGCGTTTGCACAGCCAAGACTTTTGCAGGTGGTTCTTGAACCTCAAATAGGTCATCGAAAGGCATAGGTAGATCAGGGTCCCATATCAACATGGTTGTTTCTTCTGGTGGATCAACGTCTTCTTGATTGACAACATTCATATGTAAGCTGCTTGATTGTTCGGTTAGGGAGACTTCATCTAGAAACCAATTGGACATCAAATTCATGGCATGTACCCATTGAGGGCAGTATCTTTCAGAGTGATTCTCTTGATGATAGGTATAGAAAGAGTTGGATGCTACATTTCCCAAATTGATGTTTAAGTTGGATGGGGGAGGTTCAATTGATTTGAAAGCTGGATTTTTTTTTAAAAAGGGATTATAGGGCCTCTGGCCTTGGTTTCCCTCCCCTGCACTTCTCTTCATTTCTATGATTTCGTTTGAAAACTTCTTGACCATGCGTTGTAGGTCTTCTATGTCCCCACTTCCCTTTCCGGGACCTTGTTTTGTTTGTTTCCCTGGGGGTCTAGTCAACAGGAGTCCTCTCCTGGGAGGAGGTTGTACTTCTTTCTTAACTAATGAGACCTAGACTTCTTTGCATCCTTTCATTTGGAATTCTATCATTTTGGCTTCTTCAAAATTCTCAGCTAAGGTTGGTTTGGCAACCCTCTTCACAAACATGGAAATAGAAGCTGGGAGAGCATTAGCGTATACTTCGATTTGCAACTCCTTAGTAGGTTTAGCTTCGGGCTAGAATTTGTTTAATATAGTGGTAAACCTTTGATTGAAATGTTTAACCTTTTCCTTTGAACTCATGGTGGCAGCGAACAATTCAGCCATCAAAGCTCATGTAGTGGTTTCTTCTGCAAATTTATCTAGAAAATCCTTTTGAAACTTCGTCCAACTAGTTATGGATCCTACAGGTAAGTTAAAATACCAAGTGGAGGCTGAATTCTCGAAAGTGTAGGGGAAAAGACTACATACTACATCTTCATGTTGAACATTCATCAGCCTGATAGCTAGTATGAATTTTTTGATATGGTCCTCAGGTAATCCTGAGGTTTCAAGGTCAAATTTCGAAAGTAACTTCTCTGGATGTCGGGGAAGGTTATGTACTCATCCAGGGATGGCCAAAGCATCTCTGGCCAACCAAGGTTGATTATTCTTAGGCAAGTTTCCCCTTTCTTTAATTATGGCCATTGTCATCTTCCATGTCTTCAGATCCTGAAACTGAGCATTCTGAATTAAACCCTTCCTCTTCTGAAATCCTCGCGCTCGGAGAAGTTGTCGGTTGGTGTTTCAGGGATTAGATTAAAAGGATGTTCGATTTTGGTGAGGGTGAAATCTATCAGGTCTTCTACTATGTGCACAAAAACTTGGTCAGGGGTATCTACCACCGGTCTACTTACTTTTTTTTCTATGAGGAATTAACGGAGCTAAGGGCAGCGCTCCGATTTGTTGGGCGTAACCTCTTGTGATTCTTCTAAATTGGTTCAATTCCTCGAGAGGAAGAGCGTAAGGCATATCAGGGAAAATATGTTCTTCCTCGTGATGGGGTGAGTTATTCATTTCAGGAGTACTCAGTGTGTGTGGGATGTCTTGGGAATGACTAGCCATGCATGTGGGTTGTTTTGAATCTATAGGCTGTGTGAAAGATTTTGTAAAAAATATTGTCATCCATTCATTCTTCAGGCCCTCCTTCTAGCGCCAATTCTGTTGAGGGGTCTTAAATCCCTTTAACTCAATAAAAGGAACCAAACCCACCACCGAGGCCCAATTAGACTCTGCAACGTTTAATGGTGGAATGGATCTCCATATCTTGTGATCCAGCCAATTAATCGATGGGCTTTACGTTTTCTTCTGAAGGCTTATCCTTCATTTCAGACGTTCTCTTTTTGCATTTTCTCTTATAGGTGGGACTGATACAAGATAAAAGTCGGTATAAACCAACTAGGTAACAAAGTGGGAAAAAGCTTAACTACTAGAGAATACTGAGCTTGGGATAACCCTTTCACTCTAGCATGCAGACAACAATTCTCTACCACAAGCCTAGTAATAATACATTAACCTGTTGGTGTTCCAATCATTGATTGAGGTGTGATTATTAGAAGAAAACACATATGCAATAAATGATGGCAAGAAAAATAGCTTCCTTAACTCTAATCATCAATTACATATCAACAAAACGATTTACTTGTCATCATTAAAGACAAGAGCTATGAAAAACATTGAATCAAATAACTTATCAACAAATTTAGAAGATCTTACTCGTTACAACATCCATTCATGAGATGAAATCAGAAATAATTCTTATTCATATCCAATCATACACGCTTTTGATGAAAACACAAACTTGTCTCTGGTCCTAAATAGGACTTCTCAATTAAGACAGTTCTGAAATAGTTCTTTACAAATCCAAAAAATGAGGGTCTTTGCAACAACCACTGAACCTTTGCTAACAAGTCGATGTTCTTATTTATAACATATAATTAACTAAAAATAACTTATCAAAGTGCAGCTAAGTAAAACAAAAAATCACCACATGGCGCCTTCATCTCTCACTCTTCAAAAGTCATCAAATGGTTTCACTTGAGTGGATTACTCTTCTCGTAATCCAACCATTGGATGAAGAGATCCTCGCATGTGTTGGCGTAAGGGAACATGTGTTGATCCATTAGGGCCGAAAGGATCTCCTTGATCTCTATTGTTTGTGCCTGACATTTGACTATTTTGGCACTTAATTGTTGTAGCATTGTCTGAGCTTTGATCGAGTTCTCCATGAACTATTGCACTTGTCCTGGCACCATGTTTGCCACCTTTTTTATCTTCGCAGCCCACGATGAGTCTTTTTCAGCATGAATTTTCACTATATCGTGCAAGTCGACAAAGTCATCGGGTGTGCTGAATTATGGAAGGCCGATGTCTCTCATCTCTCAGTTGACCTTGGTCCAGCTCTTTTCATACTCGACCCACTTCTCTTGGATTTCCCAATGAGGCTCTTGGGCCATTCTCACCTAGTATTCCACTGAATTCTTTATGCGGTCGATGTTACTATCCCCGAGTACCCGAATGTCGTGCGCTTCGGTGTCTCGACCTTGTTGAACGACGTTGATCTAGTCGATCCTCTCCATGACTTGGTGTGATTTCACATACCACCTCTTCATATCTTTACAAGTTTGCAGCACCATGAGGATGTCTTCTTGGTACTCAACTATTCTTGCAGTGAACAGGTGCCGCTCGTTTGCAAATTTATCGTAGGCACCTTGAAATTCACTTCTCAAGAACACTGAGGCATGTGTGGAGTCTTGGTAATATTTCTCCAAATGGCGCAGATGTTCTAATTCCTTCAAAGCGGTGGCCAGCTCCTCTTCATCCTTTTTTTCTCTGTCCAGGGTGGCATCTGTGATTGCCATCCCCGCACCAATAAGTTTGGATGTTTTGGCATGCTCTGTGTTGATCAGTTTTTCCTCCGTGGTGATGAGGATGGAGCGATCTAGAGTAATCCTCCTCTTCTTGGTGGTTCTTTGCATGATAAATTTCATTTTCCATTCATAGGAGATGGCATGTATGTCAGCAACTTCATCCATGGGTTCAGAGATTTATTGATCTCCCCAGGTGAGCATATTTCCCAGGATCATGATGGTGTATATTTGTTCAAGATTGGGTTCTTGAATCTCCTCCATGTGTTCTGAAGGTCTGGCCTATGTTTGTTTCTCATCGGGAGGTTGAGTACCAGTTTAAATTGAAGCATTGGGAGTAGGCTCGATACTTACTTGATAATTGGTCGTTGAGATGTCGATTTCTTGTTGTGGAGCTTCTTCTTTTTGTTCCCCCGGCCCTGGCTCGTCCTTTAGACTATATGCTTGGGTCTTGGGTGCATCAGGAAACTCAGTGTCTAAGAAACTTTCGACCTCTTGTTCATTATGTGGAAGGCCCCCAGTTTGAGCGTCGGGAGCTAGGGAAGATGCCTTCTTGGGCTCCTTTTCCTCTGTGATCGACACAGGAGTCACCAGGGACACCTCCAGACTTTCTTCGTCATCATAGATGTTTATCAATTCACAGAGGGGGTTTGGTGTACTTGTTCTCCCTGATGTTCCTACTATCTTCGGATGAGTTGAAACATCCCCAGGTGATCCGACCTGTGGCGTTGTAATTTCAGGGTTATCTAACCCAGCGATTTCATTAATCTCTATTAGATTAGGGCCGCTTGGATCTACCCGGATTTCATCTGGTTTGTCGGCAGGGGGCCCTGTCATTCCTATGAGGTCTGGCTCATCTTACAACTGATCAATTACTCTCTACGCATGTTCTATCATGAGAAATCCCCTTGCCTGTGCATCCTGTGTCATAGGGAAACCTCTATCATGCACCTGGGCCACCAGGGTAACCTTTGTTGCTTCTGTCGCTCTGATTTCTTCTCTGAATTTGAGGGCCTCTTGAGCCGATTTCTCTATGGTAGTCGCCTATTTATCCAGGATCATGGCCCTAAACTTGGTCATTTTAGGGTCGACCATCCTTGCTACCACCTCGTCTCAGTCCTGGGCATTTTCCGTGAAGACTCCATCTTCAAATTTGTCGTGGGCATACGACCAACAGGATGACACTTGTGAATCATGTTGCAAGACCAGGCCCTTTGGATCATGCTTACGGAACCGACCTGTTTGGAACATGAACTCGAGTTGTCTCATCCCTTCTTGTTTGGCTTGAGTTGTGTCTTTAACCAAGTAGAAACCTACATGGAAACCATAGGGAATGAACGCCTGCTTCTTGTCCTTGACCAGGATGGCGTTGTAGCCTTGCAGGATGGTTTGACAACATATCTCTCCCACTACAAGCCATTCAAGGACATGCGCTGATAGGAGATGTGGTGCTCCGGTGACCTCTAACACCTGGATGTAGGTGTCACGCTCGTCCAAGTACCAGTGGCCTACTTTGGAAATCATTTTCTTGGTCGCAGTCGATAGTCTCGGGCATTCCTTCTTAAAGAGAATGAAATAAATACATGCAATGAATTCATTGCAGATGAGGGAGCAAGAATTCTTGTACCTGTTCTCCCATAGGATGTTGAAATAGACGTGGATCGGAAGCTCCCCGACATGCCAACTCAGATTCATGGCGACGAAGATGTTTCTGGCGCACATGACGTGAACCAGATATGAAGCCATGTAGAAGGTTGGTGTCTCTCCTTCCTTCAGTGTCTGAGCCTGTTGTATATAGATGCTCAGTTGCTTAGAGATGATCGCTCCCCAATTGAAACCGCTCCTAGAGATTGCCACTTTGTAAGCTAAGGGCATCCATGCCTCTGAAAATCTGGAGCAGTCCTTCTCTCCATATAGTCGGGAGAGAAGAGCCATCAAATAGATGTATGGCTCCCTTAAGTTGGTCGTCCGGTACGAGCTAGTGCTCTGGTTGGTGTATTTATTGTCTTCCTCCACCATGAGGCCATCACCTGGCTCGTGTTGTGGTGCTCGTAGAACTTCACAACAAAATCTGTATTTAGACGCTCCTTGGGGTCTCGGAGTTTGTAGTTTTTTTGAACCTCTACCGGAAGGAACACCCCGACACACCCACCATTCTCATCGTTGATTAAGCATTTATGTGTGTATGTGTGGTCGATGAGACACTTTAGGAGTTCTATACAGGGAAAAACAGGGGTTTTGCTTGCCACCATATGCAGGTACGATGGTCGGATGTTCGGAAACACCTCGTCGTCGAGCACTCTCACATATGGATCATTGTGTGGGATGTATTTCGGGTATTCCTCTCATCTAATCTTTTTAAAGAGCTCTCCCCAATGTGGGAGTGTCGTCTTGGAACCTGTGCTTGCCTCTGTATCTCCAAAGGTCAGAGGTTGGATGAAAGCCTTCTTCGTTGATGTTTTGATGACAGGTTCTGGCCTTAGAGTGAATTCTAATTGTTTTGCGGCCCCTGGAGAGGAGCCTTCGCCTACCTCTGGTTCTTTTAGCTTCGTTTCCCTCGTCGATCATTTGTCGGTTGCCTTTCTTGGTGGCATTGTTCATGTGAAGCTTGCTAAAACCTGGTTATTTTGATACTCACGGGATCTTTGCAGCCTTCGAATTACTCATCTTGCTTCTCTGGATGCTCTGGATTTACTCGCACGCAGAATGATTTCGTTCGCAATGGCTCAAGAGAATTTAAACCAAGGATAAACTTACCATGTCGCATCATCCGTTCAATTCGGGTGATGAGTGAAATTTAAACAAATATGTCGCCGAATCTCTACAACTTAAATTCATCGCGGGTTGACGGCGGAGGCGCGGGGGTGGTGATTTTAAACAGCCTTTTTGATTGGCACACGCGGTAGAAACTAATGCGGGATTTGGTATTAATTAGCTTCTTAAATGCTCAAAATCTGATCGTATCTAACGCTAAAGCGTCCCATCGTGTCGCTCTCTCAGTGGGTGGATCGGGGATCGGGGATGTGCTATGAATGTTTTCGTTGATGTACTTCTGCAAAAGCTCTAATGCCAATCAATCTTACCGTACAATGTTGTCGTGGCAAAGCTAAATCGGAGGTGTGACTCAAGCTTAAGGAACCAGGAATGAATCAAGGTGAAACTAGACCGTACGGTTTTCCAATCTATAAAAGACACGTGGCGTTGAAGACTAGTGACCTAATTCACGTGTGTTAATCGGAGTCGGGACTTTCCTTAAGTTATTCATTCTAAAACAAACCTTATCTCACCAATGTCGAAAGAGTATCTAGGGTCGGCGATCGGCGATAAACTTATCAAGTTCTTTTCTTCGGATTAGCTTCCTCGAGAACGTCCCGATGAAGAAAACGCATCAGGGATCGACGATCGGGAATATCTTTTAGCACAGTCAGAATGTTTGTTGCGATCCTTTTAGGCTTTCCCTGATTCCGACAAGCACGTCGGGCATTGACTATCGGCAATATCTTTTATTTCTTTGTTAATGTCTATTACCCTCGTATTTTACCGATGTTGAAGAGGAATAGGCTATCGGCGATATCCTTATGCAAGATTTTGACGCAAACAAAAACTACCTTTTGCCGATGTCGTTGGGGGATCAACGCTCAGTGACTGAGGTTTCCCGAGTGGTTATTTTCTTTCTTTGAATTCCTTCCGATGTCGAATCTGAGCGTGTCGGGTTAAGTGTTTTGGCTGTTGATTCTTTATTCGGGTGTTAAGTCTTTTTAAGTCATGGGGTTTCATAAGTTCAAACAAACCTGAATAGCTTATGAGAGTCATGATAGTAAGCAAAGACAAAAAATTTCTCAAAATGAAGTCGAATCAGACAGTGAAAAGATCAAGCGGTATCTAAAAAGTAAAAATTTGACATAGGCCTTTTAGGGTGTGTTGAGTGCTCAACACCTGTCAAGGCTTTGTGGAGGAGGAGGAGGAGGAAAATTCGCAGCTCTGGAAGGTGCCTAGATGTGACTCGCCAGGCATAGACTCTTTTGTTCGAGACATAGAGTTTACAGGGTCTGTGGACTCTCCTTTTCATGTTGCCTCTGCTACTATCTCAGGTAAACTAAAAGCCTCGTGTCCCTCTTTTTATTACTCACTTACGTCCTGGGAAAAAATAGATTTGGACTCTTTGACTCCTCCGGTGGTTGATCCTGTGATTCCTTCTTTTACTGTTGAGTTGTCTACGACGGTGGAATCCTCTACTATGGAGGTTGTTCCACAGTCCTCTATGAGGGACAGTGTTACTCCAAGTCCAGATAGGGTAAACTCTTCTCTGGAGGAGCTTAGAGTTGGCTCTATAGCACCCATCAACCCCTCTCCCACTTACGGGGATCTAAGTAAAGTGGAAGTTGTGGTCCCCGAGGGAACTCGAGTGGCAGACTGTGAGGGAGAGAAGGATTTATTTGTTGTGTCAGGTTACAGGGAGTCAGAACCAGGGGAATTCTCTATGGGGGAGACACTGGACTCCTTAGTCCCTCTCCTTCGAGAGGTGAACACTTCGCTCTCACTTCCTACTTACCAGGGGAGAGATGTTATTAACCTCTCGAGAAATTTTGATTTGGTGAGGCAGTCAAGGAACTCTTTTGGGGGTGTTGGGGCTGGTTACGCCTGGTCAAAGAGCCTTGGCTTCAAGACTTCCCCTATAAAAATGAGAAGTGCCCATAAAAAGGCTACTTGCTCAGCTCCAGTACTAGACCCACATACTATCTTTGTTTCAGACTCTGGGGTGCTTAGAGGCATGAAATCCCTTGCTAGGTCCAAGCCATGATCTTGCTCACCTTAAATCTTAGAGGTGTGGGGGGGACCCTGAAATTGGCCTCCATGTGCAGATTGCTACGAAAGTTCAAACCATATATTATTTTTTTTATAAGAAACACTTGTTGATGAGAATGAAGCTTGTTTGTTTATGTTAAATTTTGTGCCTTGATGGTTCACGTGTGATGTTAGCTCTGTTGGAAATACGGGAGGTCTTTTGGTGACATGGGACCCCAATAAATTCAATTTGGAGCCTTCTCCTTGTTGTGGGGGCATTTTATTATCTGGTATCTCTTTAGAAAATAACAAGAGTTTATGTTTACTCAATGTATATGGGCCCTGCAATGAGAGAAATGTTTTTTGGGAACAGGTGGCGGTGAGTGGTTTATTGGATACTAAAAAATTAATTGTTGCAGGAGACTTAAACTTCACCACATGTGTAGATGAGGTATGGGGAGCTACGACACATCTGGATAAGATCGCGGGTTTTTTTAAGCTATACTTCAGGATTACTAGTTGGTGGATTTGCTTCCGGATGTTGTGGCACCAACGTGAAGAAACAACAGAACATGGGTTGATAGTATATCAAATAGGGTGGATCATATTTTGGTATCAAAAAATTTACTGAGTGAAGTGGGCAAGTATTGATCATGGGTGGAATTTCCATTCTTCTCGGATCACATGCCTCTGATTGCTCAGTTTGATTTTTATCCTTTTCTAGTGGCCTATCCTTTTAAGTTAAATCTGTCTTGGTTGGCAGAGGAAGAGTTCTCAACAATTGTAAAAGAGGTCTAGTTGTATCCTGCCTTTCTGGTGAAAACTGATTTCCAACACAGATTTGTTTGGAAATTGAAAGTGCTAAAGACTCGGATAAAAACCTGGGCAAGGCTTCTACGGTGTGAAAAAAATTTCAGACTAGAAACTCTGGAGGAGGAGCTATGGGCGGCTTACACGACATTGCAGATGGATGGAATAGGCTCGATATAAGATTGGCACTTAAAATCTCTGGAGGCATAACGAAATGCAATCCTTCTCCAAGATAAGGAACTCTGGAGACAGAGAAGTAGAGTTATTTGGCTAAAATGTGGGGATCAAAACACAAGGTTCTTTCACAACTATGCCAGTGCTAGAAGGAACAAGAAACACATATGGGGGATATTGGATGAGAATTTCCAGTTACATAGGGGGAAAGAATCTCTCAAAAAAGAAGAAAAAAGACACTTTAAAGGTATGTTTAAATGATCCAAAATGGATCCCGAAACCAAAATGGGTCCAGGAAGGCCTAAAAAATCAAAGTGCTCGGAATCGATTCAAAACATACGTGTGATTAGGCATCGTTGTTACGAACCCAATGCAACTTGAACGAGCTCAAACGGACACCGTATGCAAAATATATCGCGATCTGTTCGTTTTGCCAAACATGCAAAATTTTGCTGACTGTACAGTCCATACAGTGCTGACGTGGCAGCTAACCGTACAGTCCATACGGTCGTACATGTGATGTGGCAGTGAATTGGCATGCTGACAGGGCAAACACACTGGCTGGCAGGTGGACAAATTGTTGGTTGACATGTGTTCTTGTGAGGGCGAATATAATGGTGCCACGTGGCCCAGTCTTGGGCTGCCACGTGGCACCCCTCCATTGGTTGTTGGGAAAAAATATTATAGACTCCATGGGATTCGAACCCGTGACCTCCAATCCGAGCGAGTGCTTTGGCAGGGCCAAGCTACCAGCCCACCCATGATATGTCTTGTAAACCATAGTGTAAATTTTATATTTAAACTTGTCATGTTGTATGTTGGGCGAATTAAAGGGTTGGGGCCTAGCCCCAACCCCCAACGATAACAATACCATAGAACCATTACCATATTCCCTCTCCTTTATACGTTGGCGCACGCAGATACCAGTTGGAGTTTAGCCCGACGCATTGGCATGTGACTACACCATGTGACCTCCAGTCAACCCTTAGCGCGGATATGTGGGGATAGCGCACGGTCGCTCGGGCTAGCGCACCGACGAAGGGCGTGACCAGGCACTAAGAACCAGGGGGGAAAACGACCAGAAAGGCGCGTGGAGGTATAAGCCATGGACACATGGGCCAAGCCACAGGATCGGGGACCGATTGTTAGGGGGCTAGCATGCTAGCACCAGACTAGGGCCACATGGAGGGTGCAAATGTGACTAGGAGCTCGAGCATCGGGGGCTACGCCCTAATTTTATCCCAAAAGTGGGTTTTTCAACTTTATTTTAAGATTTTTAATGGATTTTAATCCAGTTTTGGGAGATTTTGGCCATTATTGGAGGATCTAGAGCTCTTTTTGAGGCCAGATCTTGGGGGGGAGTTGGGAGTTTATTACCAACTTCAAGCCTATATAAACCAGAGGTTCTTGGCAGCCTTAAGAGAGGTTCAGAATAGGAGAATTTATGAAGAATTGTAAATCCAAATCCAATGAGGAGAGCAACATTGCGGGCCATTTCCGGGAGCATCGTTCATCCGTTTTGCAATGCCGTCAATTTTGTTGGGTTCTTGAGATCTAGAAGAACACCGCCAGATCAATTTGTGATCCATTTGGCACTTTTATGATGTACTTTTAAAGCTTTGAAGAGAAATAATAAAACCTCACCCACTGAGACAAAGGCCCGGAGACGTAGGCAAGATTTCTGAACTCTGTTAACAATTTTGTTGTCATGGTTTGTTGTTTCTTTATGCTTATTTCCAGATCTTTATATGTTATTATGGCTTCCATGTTTCATCATTAATTCTTCCTCTTTCATCATTTTCTTAAATGGCTAATGAACTCATGTTTTAAAACTCAACCATAGTCTTTAAAAGATCTTTTCGGATCATTAAAGTTGATGCCTACACCTCCCCAGATGACCAAGTAAATATTGCCAGGTTGTTCTCTCGTTTTGTCACAGTGGAGGACTTTTACTTATTGATCGTCCTTGCACAAAGTTGGAAATTTTGGAAGTCTTAAATCTTTTCGCAAAATACAAAAGTCCAGGCCCGGATGGCTGGACGATTGAATTTTTTACTCACTTTTTTTACCTTCTTGGTGATGATCTGTTGGAACTAGTGGAGGACTCTAGGATTAGAGGAAAGGTGCAAATATCTCTTAATTCAACTTTCCTGGTGTTGATACCAAAGGAGAATAAACCAATGACATTTGGAGACTACAGATCCATTGCGCTCTGTAATTTATTCTATAAATTGATAGCAAAGGTGATTGCAAATAGAGTCAAGCCTATTCTCTCGAGGGCGTTGTTGAGCGAGCAACTTGGATTTTTAAAAGGCAGGAAGATTTTGGATGCCATCAGGACAGTGCAAGAGTGTCTACATAGTATAAAATTAAAGAAGTTAAAGGCTCTACTTTTAAAGCTGGACTTAAAAAAAGCATATGACTGTGTAAACTGAGACTTTTTACACTTAATTCTTGTCCAAACTGGCTTCAATCTATCTTCTACAAAATGGATTATGAGTTGTGTTGTTAGCTCCTCCTTTGTTGTTATGATAAATGGTGAGACTTCCCCTTTTTTTTAGAGTGAACGTGGTTTAAGACAAGGTTTTCCGCTCTCGCCATTGTTGTTCATCTTAGTCATGGAAAGTATTAGTCTATTGTTGAAGAAAGGCCAATGTGAAGGAAGTTTAATGGGGGTTAAAGTCTCGAGGGTTATACAAATTCTTCATCTTATATTTGTTGATGACATCCTTATTATGACAAAGGCTTCTCTTGAGGAGTGGATGGTGATTAAATCACTACTAGATCTTTTTTGTTGTGCCTCGGGGCTAAAAGTAAATTTAAATAAATCAACTTTCCACCACTCGGGTATACAAGGAGAAGCCTTGGAAAAGATTAAGGATGCTTTTACGATCAATTTTGTTGAACTATCCGAAGGTTTTAGATACATGGGGTACTTCATAAAAGCGGAGAAATTAACCTTTGAAGATTGGATATGGCTTATTGCAAAATTTGAACACGGGACTAGCCACTGGTGCAACCGTTGGTTATCACTCAAGGGTTGTTGGATTCTTGTAAAGGCGGTTTTAGAATCCCAACCAATGTATTGTATGGCCTTAGCGACGGTCCCTGTTTCTGTGCTCTCTAAGATTCATCAATTGATTTTCGACTTCCTCTGGTCGGGAGGTGGTTCTGCACATCATTTTCACCTCTGTAACTAGGAGATGCTTGCTAAGTTGAATTCCTTAGGAGGTTGGGGCCTTAGGAATATCTTCCATTTCAACCGTGCCTTGGCTACAAATTACTTATGGCGTGTTCTGATGAAATAAGGTATTTGGCACAAGGTAATTAAGGATAAGTATCTCCCCTATGTTTCTGTTGCAACTTGGCTCAGATCGGCCACAGTTATTTAGCCTTTGGCCTCGCAGACTTGGAAAAAATTGTTGAAGTCTCTTCGCCTTATCACTCATTGGCTAAGATGGAATCCTGGTAATGGGCATTCCATTTTAACTGGACAAGACAATATTATGGGCATCGGTGATTCCTCGTTACTCTCCCAGGATCTCCTGATGGTCTTAAAGAATAAAGATATTCGTTATCTTTATCAAGCCAGAGCCCAAACTTCATTGGGGTTTATAACCGATCAATGGAAAAGCGGTTTAGACTTGGGACTTTTGGGGTCTTTGGCTATTGAATGGAATTCCTTTTGTAAGGCTCTTATTGAGTCGGGTATCCACCTCCAGCCTAGAGATGACATTTTAATTTGGACCGGTGGCGACCAATCGGGTATTCTCTCTGTAAAAAATGTTTATAATGCACTGGCAATAAAACTTTGGCCACTTCAGATTGCAAGGTGGAGGAGGCTACTATGGACTTGGGATCTAGCCTACAAAATCAAATTGTTCACTTGGCTTGTCATGGAGAATAAAATTTTAACTAGGGAAAATCTTCAGAAAAAAGGCTGGGAAGGCCCGAGTTGATGCCCATTATGTTCCAGGGACTCTGAGACTGTTCTTCACTTGTTTGTACATTGCTCTTTTACCCTTCATATGTGGCATATTTTAAACACAGCATATAGTCTAAGTTCTCTTTAGGGTGGCATCTCTATAACAAATTGTTTTGACACTTGGCTGAAAAAGGAGAAGGTTTTTAATACTCTTCCCTCATTGGTCTATTGGTTTATTTGGTTGGAAAGAAATAAGTGTTTATTTGAATCTTGTATTCCCTCCATTCAGGGGGTTGCCATTAAAATTAGAGGGATGTTGGAAAACTTGTTTGGTTAGTGGCCTCGGAAAGGGAAGAGTACTAGAATAAAAAAGACACCTGCTATTACTTTGGCTTCTGTTGGTTGGTTTGATGTTGCAACCCAAGAAAATGGGCTTTTGAGTGGGGTTGGAATAGTTCTAAAGATTTCTAGAAATATTAGTTACAGGTGGACTCTCAACTGTGGTCCGAGCAGAAACTCAAGGGCCGAACTTCTTGGAGTGTGGGCATCCTTAATCTTGGCAACCTGGTTGGACATTGATCAGCTCCAAGTCTTCGAAGACTAAGAAATTGTGATAGATTGGCTGAATTATAGGGGAACTCTACAAGTCACTTCACTTATGGGTTGGATGGACAGGATCTTGGAACTTAAAAAATCTTTCAATACTATCAGTTTTGCTCACATCTACAGGGAAGAAAATGGGGAGGTGGATACTTTATCAAAAAAAGCGCTATATGTGCCAGAAGGGAAGATCCATTACAACAAATGGATTGATGGTCACGAGGGTCTCTCCCTTTTCTTGCACCTCTATCTGTGACTGGTTTCTCTATTTTTTGGTGGTTGTGCTATTTAGTTGGACTTGATAATCCACTTTACATCAGAGTCAAATGTATCTAACTTTGTTTTTGGAGGTGCATTTTGTGGTGAGTTTGTCTATACTTAAAATCACTTGAGGGTTTGTTTTGAAAGACTTTTTCAAAGTGGCTTGGAGATGGATGTAATTATCAATTTTATGTATTTTTTGTGAACATCATATATTTAATATATTGAAAAAAATTCCGCTGGAAAAAAAAGGAGGAGAGGCGAGTGTAGCCGATAAAATTTAGGGTTAAGTATTAGAGTTCATCGAACATTGAGTTATCATACTTATTTTTTTTTCGGTGAAGGAATGTAAATTAGTAAAAACATTTCTTTTGAGGGAAATTCAATTTGTTTTTTACCATGTTAAAACAAATTTGTATTTTATTTTGAAGAATTCGCATTTGTAGTTTTTATATATCAATTAATAATACATTGATGAATGTAACGTTCGTTTAAAAAATATAAAATTTTCATTATCCTAATAATAAAATTAGAATATAAAGAATTTTGATATATAATTTTTTCCCCATATCAATTAATATTAAATTTATTAAAATATTGTTTAAAATATTTTTAGTCAATTTAAATAATAGTTTAAATAACAGGAATGGAAATTAACATTTTTAACATGAAATTTAATAATAATAATTTTAAATCATAGATTAGAAATTAACATTGCATAATCTAATTGTAATAAATATATTTGAAAATAATAAATCCATTTTTATATTAAACACAATAATTTCATCAAATTCAAAATTGTAATTCTGGAAAAAATCATTTCATTGAATTAGTTGATAAGAAACTTAAAATGAAAATGACAATGATTGATTTTAATGACGTCCACGACGCTGAACAACCTAAGGGACCAAGAGAATAACAACCCTAACTCATCATCACACTCTTTTCAATGCCATATCTTATGTTGTGAATCTTGACTAGAAGACAAGCAATCGTGTTCATCTTATTCCCGTCAAATAGTTGGGGCATATTGTTGACCTTTAAGTTGTTTTCATAAGGATTGCGGATATCCTCGTAGGCTACACATTCCATTACAAAGGGCCACTATGTCTCCACCACACCCTTATTGCAGAATATGCAAGTTCTCTCCTCCCAAACTACCTTGGGTACATTCCACCTACCAGTCTCACATCTAAGGTGATGTAAACCCGTCCTGAGATGTGCAACTAACAATCTTGCTTTTCCTTTAATAGTTGCCCCTAAATATGTTTTCTCGCTATGATCACAATTTGGATTAAACTCCTTGATGTAGTATGTTTTTTTACGGCCACTATGATTGGTCGACATGGCAGTGCTAAATTTTTCATTCACGAACTTTTTTATTTCTTCCTTGGTGTTAGGACATTCATGCAACTTGATATTCCACTTACTCAACCACTTTTTATTTTTCTTCATCCAAGTTTTCTTCCTATGGTCTAACTCCTCCTCCATAGCTAATTTGGGTTAGCGTTGGTTATCCATGTTTTCCACCTTCTTTAAATAGCTTATTAATTTTGTTATCGTTGTCGCCTCCAACGAAAAAGTACATGTTTGCTAAAAGAATTTCATACGAGACTTTGGATTTAACTTTGATATTTCTAATAATTAATTGCTTTTGAATTCTTTCTAGTTGTCTCCATCTACAAGTTGGCATGTTGCTTCCCCATATTTCACAACCCTAGAGAACAACCGACGTAACCAACAAACCAAAGAGGGTTTTTTTGGTTTTCCAATCCCAAAGTTCCGCTTTTCTGCAACTGTTTTGGAGCAAGTATGAGGCTCTCCACCCTCCCTGTATCCTTTTCTCCCTACAAGTCTCCCAACTGAGTTTATAGTGGAAATTAATCCCAAGATATTTGTATTCTTTCACTATCTCCAATGGAATGCCTTCGAAAAGAAAGGTGACTAGTTTGACTTTTCTATTTAAAGAAAAGATCATGACTTTGGTCTTGGTAATGTTTACTTGCATCCCTACCTCCTGACAAAAGTGCTCTAAGGCCTTTAGATGTTCTCTTAATCCATGTGTTGTTTTTGAAATTAGAATAAGATCATCCACGTATACTAGTAGCTTCACCACATACCTTGCTAGATGGACACCCTCTCCATCT
>ML801888.1:7445-23967 GCA_009831015.1 Picea engelmannii | reverse complement strand
TCTTATCACAATGATAGCATTGTATAGATGAGAGATCTCGTCCCTTGCGTTGTCCTTTCTTCTGAAAATTTCTTGAATGAGATTCTTGATTGTTGAATTTGTTTGATGGTTGTGGTTCTCTATGAGATTCCCTTTTGAAATAGTGTTTCTTCCTTCCTCCTTTTGTATGAGTAGCTAGGGCTTGATCATCGTCCCTTGCTAGTAGTGCTTCACGGTTGGCTACCCTTGTCTCTTCCTGGATGCATTCTTCCCATAGGCTTTCAAATTGTAGTTTCTCCTTTCTGTCACATACTGACTGGATGAAGGCATCCCAATGTCTTGCGAGACCATTTAGGGCTGTCATTACAAATTCGTCTTCGTCGATGGTGTCTCCAATCGCTTTCAATTGTTCTTTTATTTCTGAGATTCGGGAGAAATATTCTTGAATCATTTCTCCTTTCTGCATCTTGGTATTCTTCAACTGAGTTATGAGATTCATCTTCCGATTGATGTTTTTTCCTTCATATAGTTTGCTTAGAGCATCAAACATATCCTTCGGGGTCTTCTTTGATGATACATACGGGATAAGGTGATCTTTGATTGAATCTGCAATGATTCTCTGAGCCCTGATTGAGTCATTCTGATGCTTCGCTTTCTCTACGGCATCTTCAGGTTCCTCCACTTCTTCTTTGATGAATCTTGATAGGTCATTCTCTGCAAGGATCAGACCGATCCTATACTTCCAGGCATGGAAGTTGTCTATGCCTTCCAATTTCTCAATAAGCTTTGTGCTTGCAGACATCTTGTGCTTTCCGGTAACAAAAATGACCAAAAATTGAAAATGCTCAAAATCAAATTTTGATCTTACCAGGAGGTGCGCTTGGCTGACGCGAGTAGCCTGGTGTCTTCAGATTTGAGAAAATCCAAATTTTACCCCTTCAAATCTGCTCTGCGGATTTATGGACTGGTGCTTCTGGTTTTCTGGTACTTCTGGTACTTTGGTACTTCTGGTACTTTTGGTACTCTGGTTTTCTGGTACTTTGTGAAACTAGGGTTTCACTTTCCAGAGGATCCAGCCACTGAAAAGGTGCACTCTAGGTGCCAAATTGATCCTTAGGGGAGGGCACAACTTTCTAGGATGATAGGGAGCTGAAAACCCTCACTTTTTCAAAACCCTAATTTTGGGGTCCGGTAACAGTGACGTTTTTCCTCTTGCAGATTGTGCTTCCTTCAGGTTGGCTCTGATACCATGTTAATGTTTATGCCATTATTATAGTTCTTTTCATTTCATAAGATAAGAGCATAATAAGAACAAGATCACTGAGAAATACACATCCACAAGAGACACAACATTTATCCTGGGAAACCCTCTAGGGGAAGAAAACCCAACAAAAACTTCCTTATCATAAATAGCTTATACAATGTTCAAGAGATAACTCAACCAATACAGAAAATTCCTCCTCAAGAGATGTGCCACCCTTCTTCTCCTCTCACCAACTTGAAATTAAAGCTTGCCTCATAAGAGAATGAGCAAGTGAAGTGTGTCTTAGAAGTGAGGCGCTAGCCTCTTATTTATATCAATCCGGCACGTGTGAAGAGTCACCATCTGGCAGGGCCGACCTCTCACTATGGGTGGGTAAATCCACCTTTAATTAATTCTGGCCCTTTCATTATAACTGTTGGGGCCGACTTCTTATTCTGCACTTTGTAATTGTCCGATGACCAATCCGCAAAAGGGGATTTGGTCCTTATACAATTACCGACTTGATTAATCCTCAATGGGGATTAATCTAATAATAAAAATAATAATAATGACATGATTAATCCACAATGGGGATTTAATCCAATAACAAAGTAATAATAATGATTAATCCACAATGGGGATTTAATCCAATAATAAGAATGCTCTTCGCAGTTACATTATTCCAACACATATATCAAGTTGTTATCAGATACCCTGAGGAACGAAGGTCCGAAAAGAGTTAAGGTTAAACATGATTAATTAACAGGTTAAACATCATTTATCTCATGTTAAACTTTCGTTTAATCATCATTCGAATAAATTCAAATTTTTGTCTATGCTTTTCCTGATCACAAACCACCAACCATTAATGGCATTAATAGTCGATCTAGGGCAAATGATTTCAAATAAGATCTCGGATCATCGCCCAAATATTTTCATTAAGTGAAGTAAACATATTGTCAGTGAAGGTATACACAAATTGATGCACTTAAGGTGAAGAAGATATTTCATTATGAATTCCATTCACATTTTTCATAGAGCAAGCTTAGCGTGATAATAAGTTTTGTGCATTTTCTGTGACAGGTAACACAGTGTTGAGTTTACTACTATCATGGCTCCTCGAAAAATGGTTAAAGGGATTGGTGAGAGCTCGAGCCAAATCACATATGTCCTCTCGGACACATCATCGAGAGTTGTGGAGACCATAAAAACCTGGACGCAAGTATACGATATCCAACAATATGAACTAGACAACTGTCCAGAAGAGTTAGATAATGAGGGGATCGAAACTCAGGCAACAAAGCTCAAATACATAGCTCAATCAAAGCTACATAAGATAGCCATGCGGTCGAGGCTCGTGTCGTATAACGACATGATAAGCTGGGCCTTGGAGAACGTTGACATCATGACCAAGACCATCTACAATTCAAAAAAAGTTGTTGTTGGATCTTTCCGCCCAAAACATATACAGGTGATGTACAAATTGTCCCCGGCATTCAAACACAGTTATAATAACGCTTTCTTAAAGGAATTCGATAAAGAAGAGTGCCCAAAAGGTGTAAATAATTACCCTGACTTGATCAAAGATTGGTGGGCACGCCCTGATAAATTCAGAGCAGACACTCATGGCATATACACCACTGCATCATTAGACTCTCATATGATGTATGTGGCCATGATGCTCTGTAGACGTTTCGGCAGGGAAAACTCTACCCACTTCTTGTTATCATGGGTACCAATCATGCACGAAGTTGCAGAGGGTTTTTCATTCAATTGGGCCAAGATATTATCAGACAGTTTGGCCAAGGAAATCACTGAATATCAGACGTTGAAATCCAAAGGACGACCTGCCACGTTTTACATGTCGGCATACCTTATGGATGTCGTTTGTTTTATGACACCTTTTCCTTTGATGGGCTGGAGCTAGACTCTGACCAATGTCGAACCAATACATCTTTATCGTTCGAAGCTACGGGAAGATAAAGCGAAATATTTCTTCTACAAAATCTGCAATTATGTGGTTGTGTCGATGCATGTTGCCATATATGGGTTCCCACCTCCTAGGATCTCTGACAAAATAGTGACCAACCTAGGGAAGATAGCAGATTGGTATATTGAAGAGCATTTTTCTTATATCAGGGTTTTTGGTTGTTCGATTCCTCCACATGCCTTGCCAAAGTTCCCACCAGACCGATTGGTGTGTCGTGAAGTATTGCATCAGACTGTGCTTGGGGGAATCAACAAGGAACTTAAGGAAGTGCAGAAAAAGGTATGGACCACTTTTCCCTTGCATATTGCCATTTTTTCACTGTTCGATTTAGGCCATTCGAAAGTAGAGGCCGCAGCCCTTGAGGAAATCAAACTTGTCAAATAGAATTCAAGAAACACAATCCTCAGAAGATCGTGGGAAATCACATGGCCCTTTACAATTTGAAAAAATACTAGCATGAAGATTCTCCCTGGGATGATATATTCCAAGGAGAAAGATCCTATCAGGGAGTTTTGAGCTGAGTCCAAGCTCTGGCTCCAGATAAGTTGGTCGAATTCTATAACTTCCAAAGGCACCGAAGAAATGGCCTTCCTAAAGTATTGCAGGGAGAAACCCCAACACCTCGAGTTGCACATAAAATTGAGGTCGAAAATTTAGAAACAAGGAGCTCCAGTGGACAGGATGCTCAAGAAAATTTGGAGGAGACTGAGGTTTTGACTCACAAAGGAGATACCACATTGACAAATCCACCAAGTGATCAAGCTAAAGCTCAGACTGAGGCCTTGATAAAAAAGGGAGAAGAAAAGCCATTGTCCACACCAGGCAAATCAGATATCGACACAGTCGGGAAACAACCATCCACCAAGATAGGCAACCTTGTCCAATCTATCACACCCTTACAGTTCAGTAGAGGGAACCCGAGTGCCGAAGTAGTATTCATAGAAGATCTTACACCTATTTCAGTTGAAAAGATGCCCCTTCTGACTTCTTCTTCAACAAGAAAAGGAGGGTTGTGGTAAAAAGAGAAACACACCAAAAAGAGGGTGCAATTGTCAAGAGACATAGGGTGTTATTTGATGGACAGGCCTTAGAAGAGGCGGACTTCGCTTCAGAGGTGGCAGGCTCACTGGGAGATTTTGCAACAACAAACCAATATTCAGTTGGGAACCTAAAAGAACAATTGAAGCAGAAGGATCTGCTGGTGAGAAAATTGCAAAATCAATTCAAGACTAAGGAACAAAATGTTAAGAGTGAGATGAATAAGAGTTTTGAGCAGAGTAGAGCCTATGACAGACAGGAAATTCAAGAGCTCAAATCCGGTCTCGACGAAATGCATAAGAATGCACATGCAAGTAGAGAATGGGCCAGTCAGCAGGGAGAGTTGGTAAAATAACTACAGGCCAAAATAAACCTAACTGAAAACATGGTTGTAGATATGGCAGTATTCCAAGCTCAGGCACTGGAGGTGCGTGGAAAACTAGAATTAGCACAACAAAGCCTTTTTAAAAAGGTGGAAGCTGTCCAAAACCATTTTCGGATGGTAGACCAATCCTTAAATAACATTTTCTTAAAGGAGAGAGAGGCCATCGCTGCTCGAGCTACTTTCCAGAAGGCATTTGTGTCATCAACAAAAGAAGAAGTAGTCGTGGTCTCTAGATTGTCTCTTTCAGAGCAAACTAGAGGTGATATAATACTGAAGACCTGGGAGGCTAACATAGCTGAAAGTAAAATATTAGCTAAGGAAGTGAAGAAAGCTTGTGAAGAAGCATTTCATTCACTCTACAAAGAGTCATTAGGCCTCGACAAAGATAATATCTCTGAGGTTCTGGGGCAAGTTGACATAGCAAAAAATCAACTTAATTTCAAGACAAACATGGAAGAGGCGCGGGCTTAAATCTTGCAGTTGAAACAAATTGATATTACCCAGATTCATAAATGGATAGTCAGTCCTAGTCTGCAACTACAGTCTACATATTTAGAAGAAAGGAGAATGGAAGATATGCTGCCTCACTTAGAAAATAAGTTGTATACTTTGGAGGCAAACGACACAACTGAGCCTTCCAGATTGGTGGTGCAGTTCATAGGCAAATGTGTGCAATGTGTCGAGCAGGGGAAAGCCAACATGTTTAGGAACAAATGAGACGATGTAGACATATCATGTACTCGGATCATGATTAGAGACCAATTGTTTCTGATCTGAAGAACAAGAAGGAGAAACGTCTCTGCCAGCGTGGCGAAGAGACAGGGGAGATGCAAGTGAAGTGTTTCAAATTTTACATATTGTAATATTTACTATTTTAGAAATAAGGAGAATTCGAAATGCTTAGGGTTGAGAACATTTTTTGTATAAATACATATTTCAAAGAGTTAACACAAGCTGCTTCTCGTCGTATTGTAACTAAGAAAACTCATCCTTTTATGAGTATTAATACAAGTGCATACAGGGATTCCAAATTTTGTGCAGTTTGAGTTATGTGCTTCTTTTGTATTCCATATCTCTAGTTTTCTTTATGTTACTCCTTGATAAGTGAATGGTTACAATTTAGTATAACATCTACTGTAATCACATTTTATCAGTTATTTGATAAGCAAGCAATTTTTCCTCTGTATTCACTGTAAGTAAATACAAGACCTGCAAGCTACTTGGATCACTGTATCTTATATCCTTTCAAGGGTGCATTATATATTTTCTTCTGTTGTAAATAAGGTAAGATTCATTTGTCATTGATGCCTCAATTTGTTTACCAGTTTTGTAATTTTCTCTCGCATCACTTGATTTTATTACTTGACTCAGACGACGAAACACGACCTCTGTCCTGTTCAGTTATTAATTTCATTTAAGGGTTAATTCTCATATAATTAATAGAAGAAAAAGTACCTTTTAAAACATTCCTTAAATTCTTGATGCCTTGACATTACTCTTTGAGCCTTAAGTGTAATCTCAGGAACAACATCTTTTTGGCGCCGTTGCCGAGGATGGAGAAACAAATTTACTTTTCCCTAGGAGAACAACATGGTAAGTTTCTCTCTTTTATAGTGAACAAATATTGAATACATTTATAAGGCTAAATTTTATCTTTCACTTGGCGACTCGACTATAGATAAACTGGCATTTGGTATAAAGAATACCAGGAAGAACCCAGATGATCAGCAAACTACACCTGTATCTGATCCTGAAAATCTATTAAAACCAAGGGGATACCTCAAGCAGACTATTGCATCCACAAGTAAGGTTTACCAACCCAAGACTGTGCAAACTAATGCTAAGGTTCCACTTGAACAGTCAACCTCGCAAGAAGGTTATACACAAAGCCACTTCAGAGATACATCAACTGAGAAGCTTGCTGCTGAAACCTTAAACCCCGAGTTGTTTCTACCCAAGATTAAAGCCGAGATTGATTCGACTTCCCCCTTGACTAGTAAAAGGTAAAAGATCCCTTTCGATACCCACTTTTATTGATATTTCGCTGGTCCCCGAAGTAAAGGTTTTAGGTCCCGAAAACTCTGAGGACTATATATCTTACCCTGATTCAACTCCTATTGGTTCTCTTGTTTATATATCCTATAAATCCAAAGAACCCAGTCCTCATTTCCCTTTTCCCCCCTTTTCAGATTTTTTGTCTCCTAATGGTCGGTTTCCATAGCCTCCTTCACTTCATCCCGAGGCAGTAGAAAGGTCCCTAGCAGTTGACGAAAACCCTCTATTGAACTCTCGAAGTTCATTCCCTCGACATAAAATGGTTGTTGTGGGAGGAGGTGGCGTCGGAGGCGGCGCTGGAGGGGGAGGCAGTCAAGGACCACCACCTCCGGATTTTTGCCGAAGTGGCGGCCAGATACACTCCTTTAGTCCTTCCCCCTGTCCTTCATGATTTACCAGAAAATTATATGAAGAACTTACCAAAATTCACGGGAGAAGGATATTTAACTGCCACAGAGCACATCAACTTTTTTGCCCAATTCACTGATATCCTTGGCATTGAGCATGATGATTTTTATTCAAGACTTCTAGTACAAAATTTTGAAGGTCAAGTAAGACTCTAGTTTTGAGGGCTTCAGGTTGGTTCTATAGCATCTTATCACGCGCTAGAAAATGCCTTTTTAAGGCGGTGGGGAGAGAAGAAATATCACTTGTATTATCTGATGGAGTTTGGAGCTTTGAGGAAATAGACTTCCGAGTCAGTCCTAGAATTCACCCAGAGGTTTAATAAACTCTATCATAAAATCCCAGCAGAGGTCAATCCCTCTCAACCCGCAACTAAGGTGACTTTCGCAGGGGATTTCGAGCCCGACTTTGCCTTACTTTTGAGGAAGAGGAGATCGGTTGATCTCATCAGAATGCAAGACGATGCCATCGAAATTGAATCAAACATGATGGCATCAGGTAAACTAAAGGCGAAGGTCAAAACGGGAACCAAAGAAACCAAACTCTTTAGGGAACAAGATGGAACTTCCAGATCTGGGAAGTCCGCGGAGGATAAAATGGATGACATGGCTAAAATAATTAAAGAATTATCAAAAAAAATCTCCATAATGGAATTAGACCAGGCTAAACCTGATCCTTTTGCTAGGAGAGATTTCAAAAGGAATCCCAATCCCCGGTCCATCAGAGACCAGTGAAAAATGAAGATCAGAAAATCAAAGATCCTTTTAAAATAAAAAAAACTTTATGCAAAGTGATGATGTACAAGACTTTGAGGGGTTAGATGAAGATATTGACAACCTCAATGATAACAATCAAGAACCTCACCTAACCAGACAAAATTATGAGAGGTATTTAGATCAAGAAACACTGTTTGGAAACAAGGTAAGTATAAGTAATATGGGAGAATCTGATTATCAAGGAATTGCCGACTCTATAATGGTCGAGCTTCAACAAAAATATAATTTAAGGCCTATAGATAAAAATTCTACAACTGCTCCACCAAGGAAGATCTTGTCGAGAAATAAAACAAATGAGGCAGCTCAAACAACAACTGAAACACAAGCTGCCAAGACAAAGACAACTGAAACACAAGCTGCCAAGACAAAGACAGCTGAAACGCAAACTGCCAAAACAAAGACAGCCGAAACTAAAGCAACGCAAACCAATAGACAAGAAAAAAGAGAAACAGAGATCCCAACTAGAGAGGCCGAAAATACAATTGGAAGTTTCAATCTGGAAAATGAAATCAATAAAATCAAAATTCATGTGCCCCTGGTTGAATTAGCAAAAAATCCGATGTATAGAAAACAAATTGCCAAAATGATAAATTTCTCAAATATTGAAAGTCATGCGGATACTATTAATTTAGAAGATGATAGACCTACTCTAATGTTTGTTCCGCATATCGAAAATGATAAAGATCATGTTGATCCTTTTTATGTTACACTGATTGTGCATGATCACCTACTCCATAACTGTATGTTGGATCCTGGAGCCTCCCATAACTTAATGCCCAAAGTTATTATGGAAAAACTGGGCCTCGAGGTTACCAAACCATACCGAGATTTGTATTATTTTGATTTAATAAAGGTTAAATGTCTTGGTATGATAAAATATTTGGTGGTTAATCTTGCACGGATACCTGTGAAGAGTATTCTCATGGATGTAGTCGTTGTTGATGTTCCTGCGAAATATTGCATGTTGTTATCCAGGTCTTGGGGGGGAAACTTGGAGGATCACTTCAATTAGACATGATGTATGCTACAATCCCGATCTTCGGTGGACAGTTCACCCATCTATACAAAGAGACAAGATTGGCATATACCGTAAGTGACCCACAAAACCCAAATAATTATCCGGTTTATGTCGCAGATCAAAATTTAGGAAACTGTATATTATCCATTGATGATGGTTTTGATGAATGTACAAAAGAAAATGATTTAGAAAAAGAAAACAAAAAAATAAAAATAAAAACAAACAAAAATGTAAATAGCATAGGGGTTTGGAAAATGTTTGTTGATGGTGCTTCGTCTTGGGAAGGAGCCGGAGCTGGAGTGCTTTTTATGGAACCCGGAGATGAATTCATAATTCCTTTCTCATATAGGTTACAATGGGACATTGACTATACAAATAACGTATGCGAATATGAAGTTCTAATATTAAGATTGGAGGCTACCCTGAAGTTGAAAATTGAAAATCTAATAGTTTATGACGATGCAGAATTAATTGTAAAACAAATAAGGTAGAAATATCAAGACAAGCATCCAAGGCTAAGGTCGTACAGGAACTGTGCCTGTGTTTTGATCGAAAACGTTTTCTCACCGTTCAATATTCATCATATTCCCAGGGCAGAAAATCAACAAGATGACTCTCTAACAAAAGCGGTTGTTACTTTTATGCCACCTATAGTCTCGAAGCTAAAATACCACATAGAAATGAGGCACATGCCTTCAATACCAAATAATGTCCAACACTGGCAAGTTTTTGAAGACGATGAACAGATCAAGCAGTTTCTATAAATGGTGGATGAATTTTCCAAAACACACATCGACCAGGAAAATCAAAATGACCCTACTTGGATCATGCAAGAAGACGAAGATCCTCATAAGTTCCAAGATAAGATCGCTAACCACCGCATGTTGGTGTTAAAAAACAATCAAATTCATAAGGGTCTAATTCCATTAGAGAGATTATTTGATAAGGACGATATACCTCTGAAGTCTACCTTGCAACCTCAACCCAAAGAGGTTGAAGATTGTGACATAGGCACTAAGGAAAACCCCAAACTGGTCAAAATTTCTAAATACCTTCCACCCGAAATGAAAAGTAAATATGTTGAATTACTCAAACAATACAAATATATCTTCGCCTGGTCTTATGACGAACTGAAAACTTATGATACCACTGTTATCGAGCATAAAATCCCTTTGAAACCGGGCATCAAACCTTTCAGGCAAAAACTCAGACAGATAAACCCGATACTCCTGCCTGTAATAGAAAGATAGGTAAAAAAGCTCTTGGATGCAAAAATTATCGTTCCACTCAGATATTCCGAGTGGGTAGCTAATTTGGTTCCAGTTAGAAAAAAGAACAGCGAAATCAGACTCTACGTGGATTTCAGGAACCTAAACAGATCATCTCTTAAAGACAATTATTCGCTCCCTAAAATGGATCACGTTCTGGAAAAAGTGGTCGGGGCTAACCGAATTTCTATGATTGATGGATTCTCAGGTTACAATCAAATTGCGGTCCACGAAGATGACAAAAAGAAAACCGCGTTTACCACTCCATGGGGTACTTTCTTGTATGACAAAATGCCATTTGGTTTGATGAATGCAGGGGCCACTTTTCAATGAGCGATGGACATAGCCTTTGTCAGCGAAAGAGATAAGTTTGTCGTTATCTATCTTCATGATTTAACTGTTTTTTCTAACTCTAATGCAGAGCACTTGGTACACCTCAAACAGACGTTTGAGAAATGCCAGGAATTCGGTTTGTCCCTAAATCCCAAGAAATCTCATTTTGCAATGCAGGAAGGTAAACTCTTGGGTCATATAGTATCTAAGGAAGGAATCAAAATTGATCCAAAAAGGGTTGAAGCCATAGAGACATTAAATATTCCTAGAAATAGAAAGGAAAATCAGTCTTTTTTAGGAAAAATAATTTTTTTAAGAAGATTCATTCCAAATTTCGTTGAAACTGTTAAATTGATTACATATATGCTAAAAAAGGACAACAAGATCAAATGGATGACCGAGGCCAAAGCATCTTTCAAACGCATCAAGAAAACGATAGGAGAAGCATTGGTGCTAGCCAACCCAGATTATATGAAAGAGTTCTTGATTTTTTCATTTGCCTCCGAACATACTATCACGACCGTGCTCTTACAGAAGAACGATGAAGGTTTCAAGCAACCAATAGCATTTTTCAGTAAAAGTCTCAGAGACGCAGAGTTGAGATATGATATAATGAAAAAAAAGGCATACACAATGGTGAAATCCCTCAAAGCTTTCAGAACTTATGTGCTTCATTCCAAGGTGATTACCTATGTACCAACCAGCACGGTCAAAGACATATTGGTTTAGCCTGACAGTGATGGAAAAAGAGGCCAATGGTTAGCCAAAATTCAGGAATTCGACCATGAGGTAAAACCAACCAAACTCGTCAAGGGTCAGGACCTGGCTAAGCTATTGGCCGACTCAAATTTTAGAGCCCTTGGGATAAATCATTTGCAAGCTTACAGATAAATTCCAGACATAAAAGAAGTCGAAGTACAAACACCTGAAATTCAGGTTCAAGAAAAATTCTCTTCCTCAACTTGGTATAGCGACATAGTTTCCTATCTCTTGACTCTTCAGTGCCCTAGTGATATGACTCCTTCCAAGGCGAGAACGTTGAAACTGCATGCGGTAAAATAATGTATTATTGACAATCAATTGTATTGGAAGGATCCCCTGGGATTTTTGCTAAGATGTCTAATAGAATATGAAACAGAGAACGTTATAAATGAGTTTCATGAAGGGGTGTGTGGAGGACACCATGCCTGGAGGGCAACAACCTATAAAATCCTGAGGGCTAGATATATTGGCCGAAGTTATTCACAGACGTGAATACTAAAGTCAGAGCATGTAATCCTTGTCATTTGTTTTCAGGTAAACACAATCTTCCTGCACTACCCTTGATCCCAGTCAAGACAGAAGCTCCATTTCAACAATGGGGTCTGGATTTTATTGGAGAAATCCATTCACACTCTAGTGCACAACATAAATAGATTCTAACCACCACACACTATTTCACTAAATGGGTAGAAGCTATTCCGACACGAAATGCTACAGACTCAGTGGTGATCAATTTCTTGGAAGAGAATATTTTATATAGATTTGGTTGTCCTCCGAAGATAGTTACAGACAATGCCCAGGATTTCAAATCCATGGCGATGGTTTGTTTTTGTCAAAAGTACAATATTTTACTAGGACATTCCACGACCTACTATCCTTGGGGCAATGGATTAGCCGAATCATCAAATAAGAGCTTAATCACCATAATTAAAAAGGTGCTGACTGAAAATAAGAAGGCCTGGCATGTTCATTTGAAACATGTTTTGTGGGCAAATCGAATTGGCACAAAGAAATCAATCAGAATGTCTCCCTTCCAAATGGTGTACATAATTGATGTAGTCCTCCCCATAAATCTCGCTCTGCCAGTGATGAAGGTTTGGCAAGACTCGAAGGAGGAACTTAACGATGTTACTAGAAGAATAAACCAGTTGATTGAAGTACAACAAAATAGGGCTGAAGTGGACGAGAAACTTCAGAAATATCAAGACAACACGAAAGCCATGTTCAATAAAAAAGCTAAAGATAGAGAGTTCTTCCTTGGTGACCTAGTGTTGAAATGGGATGCTAGAAAGGAAGACGCTGGAAAGCATGACAAGTTTGATCACATCTGGTTCATACCTTTCAAGATCGTTGATTCAAAGAGAAATAATTCATTTCTATTAGAAAACCTTGACGGGGAAAATCCTTAACGCCCCTATCAACGGGCGCTACCTGAAACACTTCATGCAATAATCATATCCCAAATCACGATTGTATATACCGATTTGATTTTCTTTTTGATTTATAGTTATTCACTTCTTTGGTAAGTTTTTCTTTCACTATAGATAGGACCAATTTTGTTAATTACATAAAAACAGAAATATAAAAAACAAGTAATACCTACCATTTCTTTTTCAAAAGTTTCTGACATTTCTCATGTTTATTTTTATGCAGAAGGCTTGCTGATAATTGAGAGATAAGGATGTATGCGAAGCTAACGCTCACTTTTCAATACATTAGCTTTCTCTCAAAACAGGTGATAAACAAATAGTTTACTTGGTTGAAAATATAAAGAGAATCTGAGGTATGAGTTTCTGCCCTACTGACCCAAGTTAAATTTTAAAGGGATATCACTAAGTATGAAATAAATCTCATCCATACAAATACTGTCACCTGATCAACAACCAGAGGAATATAATAATTACAGCCTAATCCGAAAAGTTTCCTCTAAGTTTGGATAAAATTAAAATAAAAAATAAAAAGACCTTAAAGAAAATATGAGAATCAATGAATAAGATGGTGTGAGATTAACCTCGTTCGCAATAGAACTTTTGAATGTTCTTTATGTTTTACTCTGTCCATCCTAAGAGATTTATTTTCCTACGATTCTCAATACCGCCCCCTAGTCTTCATAAAGAGAAAGGATTTTGCCTTAACTCGGAGAACTTAGAAACATGTCTTCAATAATGTTAGGCAAAAATTTATACATCCCTTTCAAATTAACCAAAAGAAAGTATGTCTAAGCTAATCCTAATAACTTTAGATCTCTTATCTAGTAATAAATTGACTAGTTCGCTCAAGGTTGATCCCTAAAATTTAAAATCCCCTGTAAAATCTTCTCAATAGGTGAAGATGTATTGAAGATTGAAAGAAAATTAGTTTCAGAGTATACTAAAAATTATGACAGACCTTTCCTTGAATATCTTAAACAGATATCACCCCTTGTATGTTATATACAGATTGAATGCCCCCACTTCATGTATTAAAATATAAGATGGATGGTGAAAGGAAATTCATGAAATGATTGCCCCCATCTAGTCCAAGGCAAATGGTGAAAATAAATTCGAGAAATCGATTGATCCCATTTTGTCCAAAAATAGATGAAGAAAGGAAATTCATTAAATGGTTTCCCTCATCTCATCATTTAAATGAAAGATTGCTAAATTGAAGTGGTGAAAGGAAATTCAATGGGAAAAATAGATAACTTCACCGTGGTACTGAACAGGCTCGCTGGCAGTGAAGCAATGTCTATGATATCTGTATGGTTTTCATACGAATCTACATGATATACTCTGACATCTAATTCTTTTTCAGTAATATTTACATTCTGAACCAACGAGGGATCCCCCTAAGAAATTATGTTACATACACTTAACCTTGATGCGAACGAAATCGATCAAAACTTGATATTTCGGCTAAAGTTACTTTGATTATCTTACGAAAATCTGAATACAGTTTTAAGAAAGAGGAATTTCAATTAGTCTAACTGAAGGTCAATGATTTGATGTGTTTTAAAGGTTTTCTAAGTTTCGGTTGAAACTCTTTTCTCAGAATGATCATTTTTCGAATATGTTTCACATAAATGCAATAATGACTACAATTACCCAATAAAGGCACTTGGTCTACTGTTCTTCGACATCTCGCAGGGAGACGTGATCCCTAGATGGAGCCTATGTTGGAACACATATATATTTCTAAACTTTAGACTTTAAATAGATTTCATTCTTGTTTAAATAAAAACAACGCGCGCTTGATTCTCACCGTTGATGAAGTCTTCCATTCAATCAAACAATCCTAATCTCTTAAAAGTTATGGAGCCGCTTACTCTTTAAAGAGTCAATTCACTAAAGAATACTTCGGAGTTTCGAGTTTTGGAGTTTCATACTTTAGGCATTTTAACATGCCTCACCTTCGAAGTCCCGATACATGAAAAGCGCTCGATCCTAATCACCATATACACGAATACCTCCTTAAGCTTTAACACGTCGTTGCGGGAAGCGGCCCTTCGGGAAAATGACAGAATATCTAACTTGTAAATCTACGAAACGCGAAGTCCCGAAATATTAAACCTTGGTTGATTAAACTAATCTCAATTAAGGGTAATTAATAGCTTCGCACACTCAGAGTTCGGGTACTCACCATCCATCACATTCTAAATTCATGAAACCTGAACTCTCGAAATGTCTTAAGCGTTAAACAGAGTTAATTAAATATTAAAGACAATTAACGAGTAATTAATCACTTCGTAGTTTCGAGCATCGGGAATCATATATCAAGTTGTTATCAGATACCTCGAGGCTCGAAGGCCCGAAAAGAGTTAAAGTTAAACATGATTAATTAACAGGTTAAACATCATTTATCTCATGTTAAGCTTTCGTTTAATCATCGTTCGGATAAATTCAAATTTTCGTCTATGCTTTTCACGATGACGAACCACCAGCCATTAATGGCATTAATAACCGATCTAGGGCAAATGATTTCAAATAAGATCTCGGATCATCGCCCAAACCCTTTCATTAAGGGAAGTAAACATATTGTCAGTGAAGGTATACACAAATTGATACACTTAAGGTGAAGAAGATATTTCATTATGAATTCCATTCACGTTTTTCACAGAGCAAGCTTGGCGAGATAATAAGTTTTGTGCATTTTCCGTGACAAGTAACATAGTGTTGATTTTACTACTATCATGGCTCCGCGAAAAATGGTTAAAGGGACTGGTGAGAGCTCGAGCCAAGACACAGATGTCTTCTCGGACACATCGCCGAGAGCTGTGGAGACCATAAAAACCTGGATGCAAGTATACGATATCCTACAATATGAACTGGAAAACTGTCCAGAAGAGTCAGATAATGAGGGGATCGAAACTTAGGCAACGAAGCTCAAATACGTAGCTCAATCAGAGCTGCATAAGATAGCCACGCGACCGAGGCTCGTGCCATATAACGACATGATAGGCTGGGCCCTGAAGAACGTTGACGTCGTAACCATGACCATCTACAATTCACAGAAAGCTGTTGTTGGATATTTCCGCCCAGAACATATACATGTGATGTACAAATTGTCCCCAACATTCAAACACAGTTATAATACCGCTTTCTTAAAGGAATTCGATAAAGAAGAGTGCCCAGAAGCTGTAAAGAATTACCCTGACTTGATCAAATATTGGTGGGCACGCCCTGAGAAATTCAGAGCAGACACTCATGGCATATACACCACTGCATCATTAGACTCTCATATTGTTGAAAAGTCAACAAGAAACATGTGTCTAATTTACTTTTCCCTTAATTAAATTAGACAATAAATATTAATCTATTATCTCATTCATAATTGAGTGAATTGGAATTGTAACAGAATTATAAGTGTAGTTAAGTGAGTTAATATCAGTTGTACTAGTTGTAACTAAACATGCACTAGTGAGAGTTCAGTTAATCAGTGAACTCACATGCAACTGAAGATTCGCCACGGTTAACTACATGCATGTCAGTTCCAACGGAGATCCAGTTGAGATAACAGGTGAAAGGGACAGTTTGGCTATCAGTTGTGATTTGTTCACACATGCAATGAATATGCTTATGAGCATGTGCAAACGAGGCAATTGTATTCATTCGATTCATTGTGAGAATTTGGATTGCAAAGTTTGTGCAAAGGAGGCAAGTTGTCTGGACACAGGAATTGGCGCATGTATTTGCTAATTTGTGTATGACAGTGTGAGACGATTGTATTGTACTGAGAGCTCTTGGATTAGAGTTTTGTATGAGATTGTTTCATGATTCATGATATACATAATA